>SJYX01017367.1:692075-716444 GCA_006410675.1 Oreotragus oreotragus | reverse complement strand
CATATATATATATATATATATATATATATATATATATATATAAAATAGAATCTAGAAAAACGGTACTGATGAACTTTTTTGCAGAGAGAGAAGAGAGACACAGATGTAGAGAATGGACATCTGGATTCAAGTCCTATTTGATGACTTTTACTAATAGGCTTCCTTGATAGCTCAGTTGGTAAAGAATCCACCTGCAACACAGGGGACTCCAGTTTGATTCCTGGGTCAGGAAGATCCGCTGAAGAAGGGATAGGTTACCCACTCCAGTATTCTTGGGCTTCCCTTGTGGCTCAGCTGGTAAAGAATCTGCCTGCAATGCGAGAGACTTGGGTTCGATCCCTGGGTTGGGGAGATCCCCTGGAAAAGGGAAAGGCTACCCGCTCCAGTATTCTGGCTTGGGGAATTCCATGGACTGTATAGGCCACAGGGTCACAAAGAGTCGGACACAACTGAGTGACTTTGACTTTCACTAATGAAAAAAAACACATTTCATCTCTCATTGGAGTCCATTGATCAAATAAAGCTACCTGAGAGAGAACTAATGAATTCTTCCCGGCGGATCTGCATTCTTTATGGATTTACCCAGTTTGGCAGCAAATGGAACGCAGCAGGAAGGGTACACAGACAGTTTAAGGCAGGAGAGATGCCCAGAGGCCCACCACAATGACTAAATTGTCTAAGATGCATGTCTCTCTTGGAATGGGGATTTTATTCATTGACAAAGGAACTCTTCCCTCTATGAGTCTGGCTGATTTCCTCTGACAAAGGGGATGAATGAAAATTATTTGACAGTTTGACTTAGGACAAAAGTCTGGTCTAGAGGGAGCAATCTACTTGTGTGTGACTACTCTGTGACATATACCCACAATACATTTTTCTCCATATGGTTGGACTATTCCCTAAGTGGCAACTGGCTTTCCATATTTTTGCTATAAACCCAAGCAAGTTGTTAACACATCCACTGACCATTCTTGTTTACAGCTTGTCCTTTCATTTTACACATGCAGTGGGGGGGTGAGGGGCTCCCTTTCCACACCACACAGATGGGTACCTGCCTTAGGGAAAATGCATGGCATTTAAAACAGGTCACTTTTATTGGACCAGAAGGGAAGCTCTCTCTCATAATAACCAACCACATGGCCCTTTCCCCTTGTCCCTTCCTTGTTAACTCAGCAAAACAAATGCTGGATAATCTATTCAGAGTGATTTTTAACCATTGTCTCCGGAGCCCATTTGACAATTGGATGCTGTAAAACCATCTCTGCTGCCTTCCTCCTTTCTCTGTTGCTCTCATGCCCTTTCACTAGGCCACCCATCATGGTGCAGTCATGTCAGGTCCTGGCTGGATTCTAGAAGGCCTTACACTTTGCTTTTGTGTTAACACAGTCACCTTATCCTGCTTGTTCCTGTATTTGGACAGTAGTGACAACAGTTCAAGCCCTGACCTATCACTCACACATGAAAGTTCTTTGAAAAGTGTAAAATGGGATGTGAATCTGTGGAGTCAGTAATATTGTTGAAGGCTATATGGTTCAGAGAAACAGACAGGGGTTGGTGAGCAGAGAGCATCCTTGGGTTTTCTTAACAAGGGCCATTAAACCAAGAACATGAAACCTTACTTGCTGTTGTCTCTCCTTTCTCTAACTCATTTTAAATGTTTTGAATTTATAATACAGTTGATAACTTATTGAGTTCATTCTTGTTCCCTGATTGTCAATATATACTGCCCCAAATGACATTCTATTATCATCTGTTGTTTTGAAATTAAAGTTGTTTCGTGTGTGTTTAAATTATTTTCTCAACCATGTGGCACCTGTCCACACTGTTTAAAGAGCACAGTGTAACATAGTCTGTCCTTGAGAGATCCCAATAAGATGAAACATCCTGTGTATTTTTGTATTTTTAGTTTCCCTTTGTGTAAGGGTGGGCATAAAGTTTATTATATGCTTTTCTAGTTAAGCCTCAGAGAAAGAATAGATGTGCTGATGTAGGAAGAATGAACCACATCCCACACGAGAGTAGCCTGGGCAAATCCCACTGGCGCAATTAGTATCTGCTAAAGAATGCACATTTTGTAATTTCTGACAAAGAAAAGAAATGGTGTTTGAGTTGGAATCCTTGGTCTGATATCTTCAGAAAGAATATGCATTTTTAGACATAATTTCCTATTTGAACTAATCTGCATTTGTACCGCTAAGTTTATTTTTCCTACTTAAGTAAATATTAAGGAATTAATGCTCCTCATTTTAATGAATATGTCAATCTTCCAATGTTCGTGCATGCCACACATTGGAATAGATTTAAGCTGTGGTGAGATCATGGCTAAATCGCTGTCAGTTGTATAATCAACTTATGGAAAGAAGATTGACTTGAGGTTACGTGGGGAAAGATATCCTTTCATTTTGTAGAAGAATTGGAACACTTAGGCTAATAACATAATGGTAAAAACTAATTTGACACCAACTATTAGAGAATGGCTTGAATTCCATAGCTTTAAAATGCCCTGTTCTATGTATATGAGAAGCTTGCATTTTCTCTAATATACTGTTTTTAAGTATATTCTGTTTAATATTTTCCCCAACTTGATGGATACTATGGTCTTTTCAGTTTTCAACATTTCTTTACAAAAAGAGAGTTTTAAAAAATTTTCCTTCAGGGACTCCCTGGCAGTCCTGCAATTAAGGCTTTGCCTTCCAATGCAAGGGGTGCAGGTTCAATCTTTGGTCAGGGAGTTAAGATTGCATATGCCTTGTGGCCAAAAAAACCAAAACATAAATTAGAAGCGGTATTCTAACAAATTCAGTGAAGGCTTTAAAAATGGTCCACATCCCACCAACAGTGTAAGAGGGTTCCCTTTTCTCCACACCCTCTCCAGCATTTATTGCTTGTAGACTTTTGGATCGCAGCCATTCTGACTGGTGTGAAGTGGTATCTCATTGTGGTCTTGATTTGCATTTCTCTGATAATGAGTGACGTTGAGCATCTTTTCATGTGTTTGTTAGCCATCTGTATGTCTCCTTTGGAGCAATGTCTATTTAGTTCTTTGGCCCATTTTTTGATTGGGTCGTTTATTTTTCTGGAATTGAGCTGTATAAGTTGCTTGTATATTTTTGAGATTAGTTGTTTGTCAGTTGCTTCATTTGCTATTATTTTCTCCCATTCAGAGGGTTGTCTTTTCACCTTGCTTATAGTTTCCTTTGTTGTGCAGAAGCTTTTAATTTTAATTAGATCCCATTTGTTTATATTTGCTTTTATTTCCAGTATTCTGGGAGGCGGATCATTGAGGATCCTGCTGTGATTTATGTCGGAGAGTGTTTTGCCTATGTTCTCCTCTAGGAGTTTTATAGTTTCTTCCATAGTGGCTGTACTAGTTTGCATTCCCACCAACAGTGTAAGAGGGTTCCCTTTTCTCCACACCCTCTCCAGCATTTATTGCTTGCAGACTTTTGGATCGCAGCCATTCTGACTGGTGTGAAGTGGTATCTCATTGTGGTCTTGATTTGCATTTCTCTGATAATGAGTGACGTTGAGCATCTTTTCATGTGTTTGTTAGCCATCTGTATGTCTTCTTTGGAGAAATATCTGTCCTTCTTTAGCCCATTTTTTGATTGGGTCGTTTATTTTTCTGGAATTGAGCTGTTTAAGTTGCTTGTATATTTTTGAGATTAGTTGTTTGTCAGTTGCTTCATTTGCTATTATTTTCTCCCATTCAGAGGGCTGTCTTTTCACCTTGGTTATAGTTTCCTTTGTTGTGCAGAAGCTTTTAATTTTAATTAGATCCCATTTGTTTATATTTACTTTTATTTCCAGTATTCTGGGAGGCGGATCATAGAGGATCCTGCTGTGATTTATGTCAGAGAGTGTTTTGCCTATGTTCTCCTCTAGGAGTTTTATAGTTTCTGGTCTTATGTTTAGATCTTTAATCCATTTTGAGTTTATTTTTGTGTGTGGTGTTAGAAAGTGATCTAGTTTCATTCTTTTACAAGTGGTAGCCACAGTCATCAAGACAGTATGGTACTGGCACAAAGACAGAAATATAGATCAATGGAACAAAATAGAAAGCCCAGAGATAAATCCACACACATACGGACACCTTATCTTTGACAAAGGAGGCAAAAATATACAATGATCTCAATGACATAGATAGTCAGGAATGAGGGTGGCGCTATGAATTGACTTCTAAATTTTGTTTGAAAATTTGGAACCTATACTACATCTTCAAAGACCTTGTATGGGAATTGTCAGAGAAAGAGGAAGATACAACATCAAAAAGTTGGAAAATAACTGTATTTCAAGGAGTGCTGAGATAGGCCTGACTAGAACAGTTATGGAAGACAAATCCGAATGCTTCTCTTAATATTGAAATTACATGAGTTATAAGGAATATAGTTTTCTTGTGGATAAGTACATGATGAGTGGAACTGGTGTATGGCAATGCTGCCTGGAGGACTTGGCTTTTTGTGTGTGAACAATGGGCAGCCAGTGAGGAGGATGGTCTGAAAGATTTACTGGTGAACCGTGGACAGCTTACTGGACACAGAGCATTGTTAGGAGGCTGTATGGCTGTAATCATGGCTTTAATGAAGTGGTGTTGGAAATGGAACAGGGGATGGATACAGGAAACAAGAAAGTTTTCAGAACTTGGTGTTCATTTGGAATGCAAGACTGTTCTCAACTGTGATGCTGCTAGGAGATTCCACCCACCTCTTTCTAAACTGAAGACTTTGACCTACAGCCACTCAGCTCTGATAACTGATTAATTCATTGATACTGTATGATTATTATTATCATGTCTATAGGCAGGTATACTTTTTTCTTAATATTGATTTATTTTTTATTTCTTAAATTTTTTTATTGAAATACAGTTGATTTAAAATGTGGTAATTTCAGATGTACACCAAAGTGATTCGGTTATCTGTGTAGATGTATATGTGTGTGTGTGTGTGTGTGTGTGTGTGTGTGTACACGCATCTCTTGCATCTCCTACATGGGCAGGTGGATTCTTTACCACTGTGCCATGTGGGAAGCCCATATATATTTCATTCTCTCTCTCTCTCTTTTTTATTTTTTTGCATTCTCTTTCATTCCAATATGGCCATAGGGAATTGATAGTATTCCAAATCAAAGACTAGAAAAAAGGATTTCATTATTCTATAGACAGAGAACTCTTATTTCTGCCATCTGTTGTCTTTCAGGAACTCAGTCTAGTAACTAGTGATAGGTAATAAAGTAAAAAAAGAAAAGACAATAAATTCTTAGATTGAGAAAGTGATTCTTTAGCATATGGTAGCTTCTAACTCAAGGTCAGCAATAAGCCTTTAAAGGTCTAAGGAAAATGAATTTAGCTTCTTGAAAAAAATAAGAAACAAACTATTATGGGATAGTACAGAGCTTTTTCAAGCAATAATTTAAGAAAATAGCATGGAGGTTAAGAAATATATTAGAATAATATGGACATGTTGAGATGAACATGAAAATTTGACTCTTATAAATGATTAAAATACTAAATATACCTGTAATTATTTATCCCAAGATACTGACATTGTATGTTTCCTATTTTGGAACATCCTGTGAAATTTCTATTATGTAAAAGTAATTTATTCAGCTGTTCAGAAAGAGAGGATGTGTGCAGTTTCATAATTATCATTGGATCCATCTATGAGTCCAGTGGTGACCTGCCAGAAGGTACCTGTGATGGAGTAGCCGATGAATTTGTTCAGTGCTGATAACTAAAGGTAACTCTTGGGACTTTAACATCCTCAAGGTCCTGTAGCAACATAAAAGGATACCACAGCAGGTAGCAGAAGCACAGGACGTTATTTCTGCCATTTGATAGAAGATGTTTATTATCTTCGTCAAACACCAGACATAAAACACCTTATAAATGGCTGCACAGCACATTATGAAGTACCTCCTGGTGAGTTGATGCTAGTCCATTTTGAACATTTCCCTTTGCTATGGGAGCCTGGTGGGCTGCTGTCTGTGGGGTTGCACAGAGTCAGACATGACTGAAGCGACTTAGCAGCAGTAGCAGCAGCAGACCAGTCACAGGTGTCACTTTGCTACTTGGGACTTCGATTTTCTCATTGGTAAAATGGAAGAATACATTGAAAACTAAAGATTTGTTGAAACCATAGAGTAAAGGAATCAATGAGGCAATGATGGAACAGTTCAGTATCTAGTTACAAGTGTCCGAATCAACTTTTTCTGAGCCTAAATTAGTCACCTTCAGGACAGAATGCTTGATATAGTTTTAGTTGATCTCAAATTAGACATATTTGTTGTTTTGGTCATAGTCCAAAGAGCAGAAGTTTTAGCTGCAACTTCATGATTCATTCTGGAATTCACTACTTCCTAGCTCTGTGTTTTTTGACAATTGATTACCATTTTGTACTTCTGTTTATTTTTCTATAAAATAGTTTATTGGAAGTTTCCAGTGAGATCATCTGTATTAATGGCTGAATGTTGACAAACACCTAGTGAGCATGCAAACTCAAATAAGTTCCTTTTCCTTACTATCTGTGTGGATGTTTTCAGCTGTTATACTCTTTTTTGCATGTGGGCATTTGTCTCTTGAGATTCTGAAGGAATCCCAGGGCTCTGATAATTACTGTGCCCAAGACTGAAGATTAGGTGAGTTTGTAAGAAAGATGGCAGTCAAGTTTATAAAAGTGCCACTGGAGTATTTGGGGCTAAGTAGAAAGGTGGACCCTCTATACTTTCTCTCAATATTAAATTTAAAGAAATTACTGAATCTTTAAACTCTGACTTAGGAGGGCTGCATAGAACATTGCCGTTTACTCTCTTTCACTTAGAAACTTGAGGTGATTAAAATAATTTTAGTTTTTCAGTGAGGCAGCTAAGGCCCAGTTTGGTTGATTGACTTTCCAAAGTCATACAGTCAAACAAAGATAGAGAAGTTAAATAATACTAGGTCTATGGCCTGGGAGTGAGAGAGAGAGAGAGAGAGAGAGTGTGTGTGTGTATGTGTATTGGGAGAAAAGAAGGGATTCTTATACTCTTAGCTTAAGTAGCTGTTTTGCTTTTTAAAATTTGAGATATTGGAACCAGGTAGAGTTTTATGCTAAGTTGCAGGGAACCTCTATTGAGTACCTACTGTGTANTGAGAGAGAGAGAGAGAGAGAGAGTGTGTGTGTATGTGTATTGGGAGAAAAGAAGGGATTCTTATACTCTTAGCTTAAGTAGCTGTTTTGCTTTTTAAAATTTGAGATATTGGAACCAGGTAGAGTTTTATGCTAAGTTGCAGGGAACCTCTATTGAGTACCTACTGTGTACCATGAACTATTACAGTTACTGGCTTCTGTGCCATCCCACTTAATATAATGTGGTTAGAAACTAACAATCAGAGAACAAACTAGGCCAAGTGTACGAGTTTAATATATATGTATATATTTTTTCTTGCTATATACTACTAGTTTATCTTAATATTGAATTATTTAATCATTCTCTCTCATTGACTTATGCATTCAGCAACTGCTTAGTAAATGTCAGCCGACGCTGTTCTAGATGCTAGAGATACAGCAGGAGCTAATATAAATAAGCCCAGTGCCCTCAGAGAGCTTTCATTTTAGTGAAAGAGATAGCCAGTAAATAAATAGATGACTAATTTAATGTCAGGTAGTAGAGATGGCTCTGTAGACAATAAAACAGGCTAAGAAATGCACGATCCCTTAAAGCAAAGAGCAAATGTGACACATTATCTTTTTCAGTTGCCTATATCCCATCTACATAACTGACCATACAAACTACATTACGCATACCAGGTTCAGGCCGAATTATGACACAAAACCATTTTATACAGGAAATGGCTTTTATCTCAAGGATGACTCGGAACAAGTAAAGGCTTAGGAAATCTCCTAGGCCATTTTCTTAGTTCACAGATAGATAACTAAGAATTAACTTGACCAAAACCGAAGAGGTAGGTAATGGCAGAACTGGGCTTAAAATATGTCGCCTTTCTCCCAGATATAATACTCTTTTCCTTGTACCAGATGGACTCCCATCTGGGCTACACTTTTGCCTAAACTTAATTATCACATGGAAAAACTTTAAATAGCTTTTGTAGGAAGTATAATTAAAATTTTAGGCTATGGAGTTTATATTTTGGCTCTGCTACTTAGCTATATAAATTGGGGCAAAATAATTAAACTTGTTGAGGCTCCATTTTATAATTTGTAAAATGGGAATAATAAAATGTATTAGCACTATAAATTATGGAAATTAAATGAGGTCATACATGTAAGTCACTTTGTACATAGTCTAGAATAAAATAAATGTTAAAAAATATTAGAACTTTATTTAATCACGAGTCTCCTAATTAATTAATGCATTGCAGTGTTTAGTGCAGGAGGAACATTTATTACTGTTTGATGAATAAGATAGAAAAGTGCTACTTCAATTGAGACTGAACACTTTTTTTAAAATCTGGAGAGTCTTTTCCATCCTTTTTGTTTTAGTTACTTGTCCCCTGTAATATGCTCTAGGGTTGCCATAGTGGAATCTCTCCAGTCTCTAGTGTTAATTTATGAAAATGCCCTATCTCATAAGCAGAAGGAAGAGAATTGCTGAAAGGAAAACGATTCACCTTCAGCATGTTTCGAGAAATTAATTAATCATCTCTAAATCTCTCAAAAAAGGTAAATAACTTTAATTGTGTGACAGATGGAGAAATAGAAGCAATGAGTCCCTAGATTCTGGTCTTTTGCTTAGATTACTAAGTGGCTTTACTTCATCTATAAACTCATTAACTTGATACTTGGCACTTTATTTTTCATAGCAGTCCTCAGTGAGGAATTTATCACAAAATTGATGTTCTTTTTAAAGAAATGAGCAAGTTTAATATCTGTCATTTTGCTTGCTTTGAATATTTGCTTGCTTTTGTTTGTAAAATAAGAATTTATTCATATTGGTTGTACCCATTTTGGGGAGCCTCAGATTTTGGGAGAGGCAAAACAGCATCCTTTTCTACTGATTGCTTGGAACATAAGTCAATGTTTTCTGTTTCATTGGAATAAACAACTTTTCATTTCATATAGAATATATTCTATATTATCTTCATGGAATACAGAGATGAAATAAAAGTACAAAATGTCCTAATGAATGGGGTTTTGGTTTAACATTTTGGTTTCAGAGGAAATATTCTTTTTTGTGTCTACTTGTCCATATTTCTTTCTGGCTGCTGGTTTAATTTCTTTACCAACTTCTCTTTGGATCCTCTAAGATGCTCATTTTCTTAAGGAAAGTAGCAGACTTATTAAAAACCAAAAATGCTAGTGAAAAAAAGGATCTTACCTTAAAATAATAAATAGTGCATAATTACTTTTTGCATCAAATTCTAAAATAGTCAAAATTAAAGTACAGTGGGAAAATTGAATAATTATTGTTTCTGGAGCTTTGGGAAGAGTATTATAATGTTAGTTGATTATAATGTTATATATCTCTTGAATCATATTAGGTGTATGAATTTGTCAGGACTTGACAAACATCACTCAGAATTTGTGCTTTACAGTATATGTGAATGTTACATAAATTTTTAAAAATATTGAAACTAGATAATTATGTGCATTTTGAAGTATTTAGAGGAAAGTATTCTGACATTTATAGGTTACTCTGAAAACATGAAAAGTAACTTAGATTGATGGATGGATAAAGGAACAAGTTTGTGATAGGGAATATGATAAAATGCCAATGGTAGAAACAGATAATAAATAACATGGGTGTTCTCAGTAAATATTTTTAAACTTTGATACTTGTTTGAAAATGTCTATAAAAATACTGAAAGTATTTGAAACAAAGCTGAAGAGCTGAGGACTTTCAAGGGGTTGCTTTTCAGGTGAACTTTGGATTCAGAAGCTATCTATTCCAAATCTCAGGTGATGCTAGTGGTAAAGAACCCACCTGTCAGTGCAGGAGGCATAAGAGATGCAGGTTCGATCTCTGGGTCAGGAAAATCCCCTGGAGGAGGGCATGACAATTCACTCCAGTATTCTTGCCTGGAGAATCCCATGGGCAGAGGAGCCTGGCAGGTCTGTAGTCCATAGTGTCACACAGGGTCAGACACATCTGAAGCAACTTAGCACACAGAATGCATTGAACTGTAAAGAAAATGAAGATTTGCGATATTTGGCTGTTTGGCAGATAAACACTCATCTGTGTTTAGGAAATTCTAAACCACATGAGTACTGCTGGAAGGCAAAGTCTGACTTCCACCAAAGAAGCCAAAATTGCCTCGCTTATAGTTTGGTTAAAGACCTTTGCAGTTTATGAACATGAGTTCAAAGCTCAGTCCATGAGGCTCATTTAATCTCAAGCTTTGAATTGGAAGTTCATGAATCAAAACCACAGTGTTGAACTCATTTTTAGCTGCAACAACCAATTTCCAAGGAGTTTTGTGGTTATAGTAACAAGCATCCATATCCTATGCTGGTGGTGATTCTAGCAACAGACGTTATTTCCTTATGACATTAATTTATCCCTATTTTGACAAGGTTCAGGCCAGTTTTTACACCTGCTTTCTGGCTTCCTGTCATTTCTGGAAAAAACTACTTAATATCTTCTACCCTTTGAGAATATGTGTGTATGTGTGCCTATTTCATGTATGTGTATGTATGGGTGTGTGTATGTGTGTCTATACATGTAGTTGCATATACATATATATTTATATACATACATACAGATATACATAGATATATATTTATAGAAAAAGACAAATATATATATGCACATAGGGATTGAGCTCTTGTGTGTATATATGTGGCTTCCCAGGCAGTGCTAGTGGTAAAGAACCCTCCTGCCAATGCAGGAGATAAAAAAGGACAAGTTTCATTCCCTGGGTTGGGAAGATCCCCTGAGAAGGGCATGGAAACCCACTCCAGGGTTCTTGCCTGGAGAATCCCATGGACAGAGGAGCCTGGCAGGCTGCAGTCCATGGGGCTGCAGAGAGTCAGACATGACTTTCAGACAGGACTGAGCGGCTTCACGTTCACTTTCACTTTTCTGGCAAGAATACTGGAGTGGGTTGCCATTTCCTCCTTCAGGGGATCTTCCCAACCCGCCTCTCTTGCATCTCCTGCACTGCATGTGAATCCTGAATCCAGTGAGCCATCAGGGAAGAGCCTGTTGGACTTATGCTAAACCTGACACGCAGTCCTTCTCCTGTGACTTCACCCCCGTCCTTGGTTGCATCCTCTTTACTGAGGTCAGTGTCTTCCTTTGTCATCACTTACTGTCTTGTTTTGACAGCACACACACACCAGTATTTTCATGAAAAAAGCAGGAAGGGAGATATTGTTTCAAACTCGTATACCTGAACGTGTTTTATTTTGCTCCCATACTTAATTGACAGTCTGGCAGCATTTATACTTGCAGTTTGCAAACCATCCACCCTCAGAATTTTGAAGGAATTGCTTTATCATCTTTTAGATATGCGGGGTGTGTTGCTGAGAAGTCCAATGTCTTTATACTTTTTGATGCTTTTTAAAATGCTGATTTATTTCTTTTGTTTCCAAGGTCTTTGGATTTTCTTTCTTCTCTTTCCGAATTTGCATGCTTATGTATTTTAGGAAATTTATCATTTATTATACTCTGACTTAAACTATTTTAGTCTGGAAAATAATATTATTATCTTCTGGAAAATTTTCTTGAATCATTGTACCCCAGATTTAGTTTCTTGGAAAACAGACTATGAGAGAGTGATTAACATGCAAGAAACAGGGATCTCTTGCACTGATCCTCTGCTTTTCCGTATATGTGGATAGGTCTTTAGGATCAGTGGGCCTCCCTGTAGTAATACTGGGTAGAGACCCAGCTGTGCTTTTTTTTTTTTGAGGGACCACCCAAGGTCAGTATTTATAAGTCTTTTTTTGGTATGCTGAATTTTTCCAGGAATGGCTACTCCAAACTCCTGCCTATTTTGGCCAAAACAGGATGTCTTTGCAGTGAAGTGGAATTAAGTAGATTTGAGGGGTATTACCAAGCAGTAACTTTCAAGCCGAATATCTCTTCCTCATGTTTCCTCTGTGCCAGATATACTAAAATATGGGCAATCTCTGATTCTAGTCCTCCACAAAATAAACCCCCATTTTCTGGAAAGGGACCAAGTATTTAAATATTCTCCATAAAGATATTCAGGTGGTCTTAGCTTTCAGTCTCATGCCTTACTGTAGCCTTCCTTAAAATCTATTGGGTTGGCCAAAAAGTTAATTAGGATTTCTCACGTGCTGTTACAGAAAAACCTGAATGAACTTTTTGGCCAACCCTAGAAGGAACTGGCAACCCACTCCAGTATTCTTGCCTGGAGAATCCCAGGGACAGAGGAGCCTGCTGGGCTGCCATCCATGGGGTTGCATACAGTTGGACACAACTGAAGCGCCTAAGCTCGCACACAATATCTCAATGTGTAAGCCTTTAGAAGCCCCTGCAGCATGATTCACTTGTTGACATCTCTTTATCCCCTGATATCTCAATCCCCTGCTCTTTGTGTTGTGAGTTTGTCTTTACTCTCATTCGAATGGGATTTCTGGAAAGAGCAAAGAAAAAGCCCTCAGGTATTTAATCCTCCACGTTTAACCAGAGGTTCTCACTTTATACTAGAAATGTAAAATTCTACAGAAGTCAGTGGAGGGAGAGATTATTCTTGGCTGAGGGGTGTGAGTAGGTCAAAAAGCTTTATGCAATAATAAAGATACTTCCTTTCAGAGTCTATAAAAGACTGGGCATATGGCTTTTTATTATCAATACGGTCTGTCTAATCTGTAACAGCACTGAAAATGTTGTTGAATTTCTTCTGGCAAGATTGATTATTGATTTTCGTGGTACTGTCTGGAGAAGGTAACTTTTTGTTGTAGATTCCTTCTCATGCAATTAAAAAAATACAAAAAGGAGGAAAAGAAAATATATAGTGACCAGGGTTAGGTTAGGCTTTCTTTCCATCTCCATTTTCTCTATCCCAAGCAGAATTAAAGTCTTGAGGAGGAAAGGTGCTTAACAAATAGTACTTGTTCCTATCATTGATGCTATCATTAATCTAATAGGGCTGCTCAAAGTTCTGTGGCTGATCCATTTAGTAATGTCAAAATAACCTTGTTAAAGAAAAATGCTTAACTTGACCTTCAAAGCCTTTGCCCTTTTCTTTCTTATTTATTTTGAAATTTGCCTCTTAAGACAAAGTAAATAAAAGTTATCCTTAAAAACTCCCCCATGCTTATTTACTCATTCTATGATTTGGAGACAGTCTTCAAGACAGCAACTCCACTGGCAGGAGATGTCAAAAATGCAATTGTCTTACAGTTTTAATTACATATTATTACAAAAACTTAAAAGTTTTATTTTGGTGGCATTATTTTATTTGGGGGGAGGTGAACCTATAACTAACTGTCTGATTATCGTCTCAATGCTTTTAGGTGTCTTTTTTTTTTTTTAACTGGAATATGGCAATTTAATAATTATGAATATGGTTTAGTCATTCAATGTCAGCATCTATAGAAAGAATTACCATGCTATTTTGACAACCAAGCAAACTCTGGGAATTGGCGATGGACAGGGAAGCCTGGTGTGCAGCAGTCCACGGGGTTGCAAAGAGTTGGACACGACTGAGTGGCTGAACCGAATTGAAGACTTTTCTTGAAAATTCAAGGGGATGAAGCATGAAGGGATAAAAGATGCACCTTGACTTCTATGCCTAATATACTGAATTTGCTCCTTCAAAGATTCAGTGATGATCTTCTAGTTGACAAATCTAAAGGCTGTTTCTTAGCTTTTGTTCTTCCTGAAATATTTAACTAAATGATTGAGAGAGCTCTTTTTGAAATTTTTTACTCTCATTGTATCAGATACTTCTGGATCCCCTTTGATCAATTCACTATTCCTGTGTGTGCATTTTTGTGTGTGTCTGTGTGTGTCTGTGTGTGTTTGTTCCCCATTCTCTTTATCCACTCTAGGGAAGTGCAGAAACTATGCCCTATTCACCTAAGCCTGGTGTTTGCTGCTGCTGCTGCTGCTGCTGTCGCTTCAGTCGTGTCCGACTCTGTGTGACCCCATAGATGGCAGCCCACCAGGCTCCCCTGTCCCTGGGATTCTCCAGGCAAGAACACTGGAGTGGGTTGCCATTTTCTTCTCCAATGCATGCTAGTGAAAAGTGAAAGTGAAGTTGCTCAGTCGTGTCCGACTCTCAGCGATCCCATGGACTACAACCCACCAGGCTCTTCCATCCATGGGGTTTTCAGGCAAGAGTACTGGAGTGGGGTGCCATTGCCTTCTCCGTGTTTAGTGGCAATTCAACTAATATTGTTGCTGTTTAGTTGCAAAGTTGTGTCCTATTCTTTGCCACCCCGTGGACTGTAGCCTACTGGGCTTCTGTCTGCTGGGCTTCTCCGTCCAAGGGATTTCCCAGGCAAGAATACTGGAGTGAATTGCCATTTCCTTGTCCAAGGGATCTTTCTAACCCAGGGATCGAGCCCACATCTCCTGCATTGCAGGTGGATTCTTTACCACTGAGCCACCAATATTAAATTCAATAATTTAAAAAATCATGATAATGGATAATAGATCTATGAAGATGAAAGAAATGAAGAGAGATGAATAACCACTTCTTTGATTAAACAAAGCTATATATTTTGATTCTATTGCTAACCTTATTTCCATGTTTCTCCTATTTTTTAGAGACAACTCACCATTACAAATTTTCCATCACATTGCACATCACAAAGTGTATCCACATTTCAGATGTTCATGTTCGAAAGAGTGTCATTATCTTCTTCCCTTCAAATCAAGTGCCCCTTAGTGTTTTCCTGTTACTGTGTACTTGTCATTCAGGGCTTGACACCTCATTGATCTTTGACATGTCATCTTGGATGACTTTCACACTAATAGGGGGCTGAATTCTTCCTCTATTTTCTCACCTCCAAAAGTTTACATCAATATTATCACTATTGTAACCCATCATCTCTCCATTTTTTTCTTCTCCTAAAAGTTCATTCAGCAGTTTTCCAGGGCACGTGCAACAAATGAATAAGCAATCAATTATGCCGTCAATCACTCAGTTAATGAATATTTATCAAGAGCGCCATCCCCATAACTCCAGGGAGGTAGTCACTGAGGTGGGGATCAACTTAACCATAGTCAGTGAATGATTTCTTTCTCCGTCTCAGAAACCATCCATCAGGCTATTTTTAGACAGAGAGGCATTTTAAGAAGATGCTGAGGGGCTTCTCTGGTAGCACAGTGGTAAAGAATCCACCAGTCAACACAGGAGACACAGGTTTGATCCCTGGTCCCGGAAGATCCCACATGCTGTGGAGTGCCAAGGCCCATGCACCACAGCTACTGAGCCTGTGTTCTAGAGCTGGGAGCCACAACTGCTGCAGCCAGAGTGCCCTAGCGAATGTGCTCCAGAGCAAGAAAAGTCATTGCAGTGGGCAGACCAGGCACCACAACTAGAAAGTGGTCCCTGCTTGCCGCAACTAGAGAAAAGCCCGTGTGCAGCAACGAAGACCCAGCACAGCCAAATAAATGAAGGCTCTGAGGTGAACTGTCTCCTACTAGCTCACTCAACCTATCTCCTCCCCTTACCTCCTCCTCTTCTGCAGGCGCCAGTCATCCAGGATGGAGGGAGTACAGTGAGCCCACTGGGTAGGCCTTGTGTCCAGTCTCCCACTTCTGAAGCTCCATATCTGTTGCAATTCCTCTGCCTGCAGGAAAGGTGTCTCAGCTACTTTAAATAGCCCTCTAAACATGGAGGAAACCCACTTCCGCCATGAAATCTCAGCCAGTCTTGCCAGGGCTTAGTGGTTTCCTTTTGAGTGATACTCTTTTGAGTACCTCAGTGGTACCCTTTCGGGTACCTACCTTATATACGGATCACACGGCTGGCTTGTCTGTCATTTGGGTTTCAGTTCAGATATTGCTTCCTCAGGGAGGCTTCCCCAATGAATCTAAGGCAAGTCCTCTCTCAATCTCTTTTGACCCCTTTATCTTGCTTGTTTCATGACACTCACTACCTCAACACTTTCTTGTTTATGTATTTTTACTGAATCTGTCTCCTCAAGCTTGCAATTTCCATAAGGACGGGCAACTTGCCTTAGTCACTCTCACATGTTCAATACATACTGGTATGTACACATATTTGCTGAATAAACAGATGAATCATGATGTTTACAGGGACATAAACATATGTTTAATATGTCTGTAAGTGCCATTCTCATCGCTTTACATGTATTTGGTAATTTCAGTTCAGTTCAGTTCAGTTCAGTCGCTCAGTCGTGTCCGACTCTTTTACTTATGTTAAAACCCCACAATAAGAGGTAAAAGAGCGATATATATTTTCTCTTGAACTGTAGAGCAAGTTTCTTGAATATAGGCAAGGAAATCTCATAATTCTTTTCGTCTCCCATGTGTGAAGTGTGTGTGAAGTCGCTCAGTCGTGTCCGACTCTTTGCGACCCCATGGACTATAGCCTACCAGGCTCCTCCCTCCATGGGATTCTCCAGGCAAAAGTACTGGAGTGGGTTGCCATTTCCTTCTCCAGGGGATCTTCCCGACCCAGGGGTCGAACCCGTCTCCCATAGTATCTAGAATTATCTTGTCTGAAGTGCACAAGATTTAGCAATAAGTGTGATGTCATAAAAATGAAACCTAGTTTAAAAATGAAACACCCTTCAGAGCTGTCCATATGGGATATAACTGCATTCAGAAAGGGGGAAAAGAAACCCTTCAAATGAGAGAAGGAACAAAGAAGAAAGAAGTGGAATCAGACACTGCCTTTTTTCCTAATGGCTTCTTTCCCTCTCTCCAAAGAGGGTAATCACACAGGCATTATTAGGAATTAGAATAGAAGAGATGTTAATGTTTTACATCTTTTCATGAAACTAGAACCTATTTGGCTATCACTAACCTTGAAGTACTTAGGTCCTGGGAAGTGGAGTGTGAATGATGGTTTATGCTCGTGTTTTGACATCTTTTCCAGGGATATCATAAGATCAGCTTTCTTAGACTATTTAGTTGTTTCCGTTTACATCCCCAACCAAGAAGAACTGTAACTCTGATGAACGACTTTCTTTACCAGACCGGACACCTCATTTCCTGCCTTGAAAAATTTGGATTAGCATCCAAACTGTCCCTAGAGGCAAAAAAAAAAAAAAAAAAAAAGAATGCATCAAATCAAAGCTATTCTGAACAGTGATTGTAACATGTTAGAAAAACCAGCCTGCATTGACTTATGCAGTTTGACCTGATGGTGCTATATAAAGTTTCCCCATTTTCAAACAATCAAATCAATATTTCAAGATGTGTGAACGTGGGGCTTAAGATAAATTCAGCAATTCAACTGAAAATCTGTCTGTATACTCAAAAATAACAAATCAATGAATTTTGACCATAACTTTGAAATTGATTTTTTAGCTAATATCATTATAAACTTATTATAAGCAGCATGAATTGAAGGGTGGCATTTGTTTCTATGAATTGCACTTGTGCAATCAGATATATTTTTGTCTCATATTAAGCTGTTATTATATTGTCTCTGTAAGGTCATCTTATATATGATATCTATTGATACTTCAGACGGGAAAACCAGAAGCCTAAGCTGTTGTTGGCATGTTCTGTTGCTAAAAGTGGAGATGTGATGCATACTCCAAGGTATGATATTCGCCCTGTGGTCTTTCTTCACTGCTGCAGCGTCTTTGTTTTTCTTCTTGTACTACTTGATGGTAGCCCAGTTTGTTTCATCAAAGCCCCTAAGTCATGTTGCAAACACTTTCTGCCAGAGAATCCATTCTTTTTTTTTTTTTTCTGCCCATGCTCTGGAAGCCCATATCAATAAGATGTTGTTATAGAGCTGTCATTTTTGTCCTACAACAAATCTCACTGTAGCAGAGTGTCCTGTGGCTGCAAGATGCTATTAATGTTTTCTCTGCTCTGTCAATTGATTTCAAGGCTGCCTCCCTATCACGCCATGTGCTCTTTCAAAAGGTACATAAGCCAGACTGAAGGGAAGGATCATAAAAGTGTCTGACAACCTCTCACCATCTTCACACAACCTGTCATTTCTGGATAAATTCTTCCCAGGTGGATCTTTGTGTAATAGTCTCCTCAGCTCTCCAGTCAACTTTCCTCTTTCCCACGATGGGAAGGATCTTAACTGAGCTAGAGAAACTATCTGGGTATTTTGTGATCACAAGGGCCATTATACTTTCAAAATAAAAAGAAAATGGTCAAGTAGGCATGATTTCTCTTTTAAGTCATAACTGACATAGCAATGGATTCCACTGAAATGTTTACACTTTCGTTTAAGGAAAGCTGTCCATGGCTTCCACTGCTGATTGCTTCTCCAAGTGTGTGGTGATTTGCACATTACCCATCACTCATGTTGGGACTCTGCTTCCTGTCCTTAAGTCATTTGGCCCTTGCCAAAGTGTCCTTGAAACTGGTCTTACCCAAAACATCCGTGAGCATATTTGGTCCATGCCAAATGGATTTGGATAGGACCAAATGTCAAAGACTTTGGTGTAGACCAAATGTCTTATGGATGTTTTGGACAGGACCAGATGTCTACAAAACCTTGCACCTTGCTCCAGTTCAGACAATGGCTGTGTAATGGGCATGGCAGAGGAGCCATGAGAATGGGTGGCATTGCCCCCCCAAAGTGAGCTGAGTGAGAATATCAGTGTATAAGGGTGGGTCAAAAGTACCCAAGCAATTTTTCCATATCACACTTGTTCTCCAAAATGGGATCGTTTGTTTGTTTGTTTCTGTTGTTCTTGTTCTTTTGATACTTTATGCTTGCTCATCTTCTGTGACTCCTCTCTTTCCCCATCATGGGGAGTCTTCTGATACTGAAAACCTTGTTCATCAGTCCTGTGGGTTTCTGTGACATTCATCGAAGTGAAGTGTTCTCTCAACTGGAATGCAACGGTTTCCATTAAGGGCTCGAACAAACCCTGCATATGACTTGATCTCCCAGGACACACACAATTCATTCGCTTCCAAAGATCTCCTTGTATGCTTTGGATAACATAAAAACCATGCAGCTGGAGTCCTAAGAACCTGGCCTCAACATATCTTGTCAACAAAACATCAAAGACAGGTCAAGGACAGTCTTTGAATTTGCATTGCAAGTCTTAACTTAAACCAGATTTGGTTTCAAAAAATTTTGAGGGAGAAGCGAAACTACTTCTCATTTGAAGTATTTCGTAAGAGATTTCTTTCTTCTCTTTTTCTGACCTCTTCATGTTCATTATCTTATCATGTTGACAAAAAGTAGATGGTGGCATTCCTTTATTTACATAAAATAGCTTTCTTTTAATGAGAAAAAAAAAGGAACATGAGGGAAACTAATAGTAGAAGTCACAGGTCTATTTCTAGACCTGGGTGAATATCAAGATGAAACACTGATCCTGTAGAGAAAGAAAAATAATTTCCCCTCTACCCTTTCAGGTTCTTGGTTGAGACACTCCCTGTATTAAAAGAGAAATTAACAGAAGGACATAAGATTTAATTTAATTTTATATATACAAAGATGTGAGATCCAAAGAAGTGACCAAAGTTATCAGCTTTTATACCTTTTACATAAAGAAATAATAAATTTGCAAAGAATTATCAAGTTAGTAAAGAAGTAACAAGGTTTGTTCATACAACCTTCCAGGTTTTGAATTCTGTCTCTGGTGATAGGATATATTTCTATTTCCCAGTATAATGAGGGTACTTTTCACCTGAGAGTTTATTTCTTGTTTTCAGGGGGACAAAGGAAGGTAGAATGTTCTCTTTGCACTGGCTGTTCCTTAAATAACTTAAATAATTCATATGCTAATATGGCACATTTTGGAGTAAACTGCTTTCAGTCCCATCAACTCTTTAAAAAGTAAATTCATCGTAAAGGTGTAGATCCAGTATATTTAGCAGGTGGCCAATGTTCTTCCTTCCCTAGGGCCAAATGTACCATGTTCCTGTTCCTATAAACATTTCTGCTACCTTGACACTTTCATAAAAACAACTCCCCCCCCACCCCAAAAAAAAGCATCTCTCTTTGGCAAGCACCAAAGGCAAAATGTTTTGGAGGAAAATAAAATTTTCCAAAGGATGCTGAGTGGCAGTAGAAGACTAAGGCTATCATCATTGTCTGCTTTATTCTTATAGCATTGCCTCAACCCTTCCACTAATGTCTCTGAATACAGTGGGGCACAGTGTAGACACCTGAAGAAACAGTGGTGGGAAGGTGGTGTGGGTGGGAGGTGGACTCAGGACATGTCCCCTGCCCGGAGACCATGGGTAGGAGAGGAAGAGGAAGACAGCACTCAGCATGTGATTGGGTGGAAGCCTCGTCAGCTCTTTGCTCTACTTGGCGATTCTGCCATCACACAGACAGGTCTCTAGCGGGGCAGATGGAGGTGTCAAGGGAGAAAGACAACTCAGACCCAAAGGGAGAATGGTTTGCCACCTGTCCAATATGAATGAAATGGGGCATCATGTATACAATGGAATATTACTCAGCCATAAAAAAGAATGAAATGCTGCCATTTAGATGAATCTAGACATTGTCATTTTGAGTGAGGTAACACAGAGAAAGACAAATGCCATGTGATATTGTTATATGTGGAATCTAAAAATTAAAAAAAATGACACAAATGAACTTATTTATAAAACAGAGTCAGAGATGTAGAAAACAAACATAGTTACCAAGGAGAAAGGGGAGGGGAGAGATAAACTGGGAGTGGGGATTGATGTATACTCACTATTCCATAGAAAATAGATAACTAATAAACTCTTACTGTATAGAACAGGGCTGCTGCTGCTGCTAAGTCACTTCAGTCGTGTCTGACTCTGTGTGACCCCATAGACGGCATTTTCCAGGCAAGCGT
The DNA here is from genome assembly GCA_006410675.1 of Oreotragus oreotragus. Classification (NCBI taxonomy): domain Eukaryota; kingdom Metazoa; phylum Chordata; class Mammalia; order Artiodactyla; family Bovidae; genus Oreotragus; species Oreotragus oreotragus. The sequence continues at coordinate 695,574 of SJYX01017367.1, read as the reverse complement.
ACTGAAATGGGTTGCCATTGCCTTCTCCTATAGAACAGGGAACTCCACTCAATTTTCTATAATGGCCTAAATGGAAAAAGAATCTTAAAGAGAGTGGATTCACTTTGCTGTACAGCAGAAACTAACACAACATTGTAAATCAACTATACTCTAATAAAAATTAATTAATAAAGGAAATGGGGCATCTCTGATATTCTGTGGCTTGAGGTTGTTATGAACCTGAAATGAGAGAATTGCTGTCTCATTAGCAGTCATTGATAATGCCCACATTCGGTAGGCCCATTGGAGCTAAATGAATAAGCTCTCGTGAAGGGCATGGAGAGATATGGGGATTAGAATAAACCCATCGATGTGCCAACAGGTGGAAAATACAGCTCTTATCTCTCTCCCTCTTCTTTTATGTGCTCATGAGATAATAGCACATGTACTCATTCAAAATGAACTATTGACTATGACTTTGCACAGCCACTCTACCTCTTTTTACTAAACTAGGGGGATTCGTAATGTTATCTCCTTGTGGCTCAACCCTTCTGAATCTGTCAAATAAGTCCTCTCACAATGCATATTAATCTGAGACATGCATTTGAAAGAAAGAGCTGATAAGTCCATCTTTAAGATGTGATAAGTATAAGGCATTTCTAATGAATGGGTATTGTGTCAAACATCTGCAGGATCACCAAAACCCGGGGATATTTAATTAAAAGCATGCACGCACAAGATAAGGAGTGGGGAAGGAGACTCTGCCTTATGTGGGTTTCTATTTTCTAAGAGTCAGCCATCTTTTGCTGTATTGCTGCTACTTAAATATTGCACCCAAAGTCATACATAACTTTGAAAGGAAATGTGCAGTGAAACACATTCTTTAATTGGTATATGATTTCTTTAGTGTGTGTCTGTGTGTGTGTGTGATGGTAAATAGTTTAGGCATCAAGGAAGTCATAAATACATTATCAGAGGTAAATCAGTTCTTTGGAAATTGATGTCATACTGGGCAGAACTATTTGTCCTAGGGATAAAAAGAAAGAACATGGAAAGTAAAAAAACTTGAAATCTGTGCTGTGAGGCTAAACTGGGAAGCTTAAATAATCATTCCTGAACAAAGGGAACTGCATCGTCAGAAGCCTGCCAGAAGTCGAGAACTCATTTAAAGGGAATTCTTAAAGGCTACTTCTGTCAAGGAAAGTTAGGTTGAAAGATGACAAGTTTTCCTTCCCCCTTTATAGGCTGTAATTTACCCTTTGAGAACTATTTTCCTTCCTTATCTTTGCTTCAGATTTACTCACTCTAGTTGTTCAAAAAGCACAGTGATTTGGCAAACAGTGAGAGAGGGGCTGCACCTCGATAAATTGTAGTATCCTTGAGTTCCATGGAGATTGTCAAGGCTTTCATCTCTCCCCTGTTATCGCTAGCTAAAACTCCTTTTTGCCCTTTTCAAAGGTCAGGGTCAGTAGATATTTTTGTAAGGGGCGCATTTGGACTAAAGAAATGAGCAAGTGTGCTGACAGCAAGACACTTCTGAAAAAGAAAGCAAGGAAAGGTCATTGGCCTGGAATCCTTCCTCAGGGTGGAGATTTGGGGCAAAGGGACAAGGAGAGGGTGGGATAATAAAGTATCTGGATTTAGCACTGGGTCTGTTCACTGATGTGAGCATGGAGGATAATGGCCATTGCCAAGGGAGAGGGATGGGATGAAAGAAACACAGAAGTCAGGATAAATCATCTCTTCTCCCTCCATTTCTAGGGGTAGCTCATTATTTGTTTGTTCTTAAGAATTCTGAATGTTCTGTACAAGTATGATGTTAAATGTGTGCATTGGGAAAAAAGTGATAGCACCCTAAGTTCAGACAAGACTGGGGCATGTTCAGGGAGGTATAGCCATAAGCAATAGCAGCCCAAGTTCATTCATGAAACATAAACATATTGAAACAGTGCATAAAAAGTCCTAAATTCAGTTTGTAGCACTAACCCTAACAAAGATGCTCTTTGAATCTCAAACCAGTTAAATCACAGCCTTTATTTTTTCTCTGATTCCTCTGGATAAAATAAAGATGTAATGCCAAGTAAGCAATGTCTTGGTTATCATTGTTGGAAGATCCATGCTTTCCATGTCTAGTGTTAAGCAAATGAAAAGAGGGCGTACGCTTTTGTATTTTCATGTTTCTAAATTAAAAAAGAAAATCACACAGGCATCTCATACCCTGGAAGAATGTGTAAAACAAGTAGATTTAAAAAAAGACAACATTTTAAAAAATAACATAAAATATATTGGCTGTATCTGTTGCCTTATTTGATGTAATTTAGACAAGATATAAAGAAATATGGTTACTGACATCTCAATGTTGGACTGTTTCTAATCACAGTTTTACTGTTTCCTTTTTCAAAAAAATGTTTATTTTTAAAATTTATTTGACTGTGCCACATCTTAATTACAGCATGTGGGATCTTTATTTTTGACATGTGGGACTGAACCCAGGCCCACTGCATTGGACGTGTGGAGTCTTAGCCCCTGGACCACCAGAGAGATCCCTACTGTTTCCTTTTTGACTTATACTGGTGATCATTTCTAACCTGCCTGGAGTTTTGTTCCTGCATTTCTAGTTTGGCCACTTCTTTTGTCTACTATTCGGCTTGTATTGCTTTTCGTTCATGATAAGCTTCTCTGTTTTCCTTTTTAAAAACACTTTCCCTCAAGTTTTTAATTGAAGTACAGTTGATTAAAATACTATATTAGTTTCAGTTGTGCAACGAAATGGTTCAATATTTTTATAGGTTGCTCTCCATTTAAAGTTATAAAATACTGGCTGTATCCCCTGTGCATTTTATACTTATTCATTACATCTGTGTATCTTGTTTATTTTATACCTAGTAGTTCAGTTCAGTTCAGTTCAGTCGCTCAGTCATGTCCGACTCTTTGCGACCCCATGAATTGCAGCACGCCAGGCCTCCCTGTCCATTACCAACTCCCGGAGTTCACTCAGACTCATGTCCATTGAGTCTGTGATGCCATCCAGCCATCTCATCCTTGGTCGTCCCCTTCTCCTCCTGCCCCCAATCCCTCCCAGCATCAGAGTCTTTTCCAATGAGTCAACTCTTCGCATCAGGTGGCCAAAGTACTGGAGTTTCAGCTTTAGCATCAGTCCTTCCAAAGAAATCCCAGGGTTGATCTCCTTCAGAATGGACTGGTTGGATCTCCTTGCAATCCAAGGGACTCTCAAGAGTCTTCTCCAACACCACAGTTCAAAAGCATCGATTCTTCGGTGCTCACCTTTCTTCACAGTCCAACTTTCACATCCATACATGACCACAGGAAAAACCATAGCCTTGACTAGGCGGACCTTAGTCGGCAAAGTAATGTCTCTGCTTTTGAATATACTATCTAGGTTGGTCATAACTTTTCTTCCAAGGAGTAAGCGTCTTCTAATTTCATGGCTGCAGTCACCATCTGCAGTGATTTTGGAGCCCCCAAAAATAAAGTCTGACACTGTTTCCACTGTTTCCCC
>SJYX01017367.1:663056-687333 GCA_006410675.1 Oreotragus oreotragus | reverse complement strand
CCATTTGGAACGAGGCTGTTGTTACATGTCCAGTTCTCACTGTTGCTTCCTGACCTGCATACAGATTTCTCAAGAGGCAGGTCAGATGGTCTGGTATTCCCATCTCTTCAAGAATTTTCCAAAGTTTGTTTCGGTCCACACAGTCAAAGGCTTTGGTGTAGTCAATAAGGCAGAAATAGATGTTTTTCTGGAAATTTCTTGCTTTTTCTTTTTTGGATCATTTCATCCAATGATCCAGTGGATATCAGCAATTTGATCTCTGGTTCCTCTGCCTTTTCTAGATCCAGCTTGAATATCTGGAAGTTCATGCTTTACGTATTGTTGAAGCTTGGCTTGGAGAATTTTGAGTATTACTAGCGTGTGAGATGAGTGCAATTGTGTGGTAGTTTGAGCATTCTTTAGCACTGCCTTTCTTTGGGATTGAAATGAAAACTGACCTTTTCCAGTCCTGTGGCCACTGCTGTGTTTTCCAAATTTGCTGGCATATTGAGTGCAGCACTTTCACAGCATCATCTTTTACGATTTGAAATAGCTCAACTGAAATTCCATCACCTCCACTAGCTTTGTTCGTAGTGATGATTCCTAAGGTCCACTTGACTTCTCATTCCAGAATGTCTGGCTCTAGGTTGATGTTCACACCATCGTGATATGCACAGAGATGTCTATATATCAAGAGCATCATATGCAATAGAATAAGTTGCAATGAAAAATTTAAGACATGAATGCTAAACACAGTTCTGTTGTTAACTAATATCAAACTTTTGGTAAGAGATGTCACCTCTCTGGACCTCCATTTGGCCTTCTATAATAAAGAAGGAACTGAATAAAATAAGTAAACATGTACATAAGTAAGCTTCCCCAACTGCTTCCGTGTTCCTTTTCTTATCTACACTTCTAAAATTCTCTTTGAATTGGTTAGGAAAAAAGTGTAGGGCTGTATAGGTTATAGTAATTGGAATGTGGGAAAGCTTGTTATGGGTTTAGGTTGAGTTGGGAACACGTAAAACACATCCAGTTCAAAGGGAGAGTGAAAGGAATTACAAAGGAAACAAGAAATTGACATCCTTCTTTTCTCATTTCTCCTCTTTGTTAGTCTTTCCTCCAACGGCATGGTGGGCTGGGTTCTAACATCAAATCCCACAAAGAGAGGCCAAGCTAACGTAAGGCAGATGTAAGAACATTTAGCCACGTCTTGTCTGGTTACAAAAAAGAAAATGATGGAAGGATTCTGACATTAGGTTTGGAAAGAGAAGCGGCATCCAATTAGTTTGATTCCTGAGCTAGGCAGTGTTTCCTTTTGCTTGCGATGTCACTATTTCAGTTAGGACTTAGGTAAATACTTCAAAGACTCCCGGCTAGTTTCTTTTCATACACACTCAGAGGAATGCATAAGGATAAGGCAGAGCTGGAAAATCCTGTTTGACAGAGGAGATTTTTTTTAAAATGGGTACAATGAAGGGACAGAATAAGTTCAATACAAAAACTTTCTGCTTTTCAACATAGGGACTTTCTATAGTGCTTATCGTATTAATCTAAGTTCTGCTTGAGATATAAGGAAAAAAAAACCACACGCTTCCACTTACCTATGTCAACTTATTTCTTTTCTGCTTGGAAATATGAAAGATTTTGTGTTGCTCAATGCCTGTGTTTATGAGTATTAGAACACAAGTTGGGTTAGAGATAGCAGGGAATGAAATTCCATGTATTTTAGACAATCTGCAGCTTCACTTTGAAAACAAATAAATTAAACATAAGCTGTTTAAACATAAATTAAAGATGAACATAGAACAGACAGGACATAGCACAAACCCATGTCAAGAAAGGCTTAAAATATAAAGCCCTAGGTAGCGACCCCATGGACTGTAACCTACTAGGCTTCTCCGTCCATGGGATTCTCCAGGCAAGAATACTGGAGTGGATTGCCATTTCCTTCTCCAGGGGATCTTCCCAACCCAGGGATTGAACCTGGGTCTCCCGCATTGGAGGCAGATGCTTTAACCTCTGAGCCACCAGGGAAGCCCCAGGTATTAACACGTTTGGTTTGTGTCAATGCTTCAGAATATCAGGATTCATTGCTCTAGACTGTAGCACAGATGAACAATTGTAAAGATGGAGATATTAATATCTTGCAAAAGCATTTAAATAATAAAATGAAGTCTGCACAGAGTTCATGTCAAAACACAAAATCTAACCAGTAAACATGAGTGACTAGTTCGATTAAACCCTATCAGCCTGAAAATCTCCTAAAATCCATTAAGAGGGACTTCCCTGGTGGTCCAGGGGTTAAGATTTTGCCTTCCAATGCAGAGGATGCAAGTTAGATCCATGGTTGGAGGGCTAAGATTCCCACATGCCTTGCAGCCAAACAAACAAAAAACAAAAATAATATTGTAACAAATTCAATAAGGACTTTAAAGATGGTCCACATCAAAAAAATCTAAAATATAAAAAATAAAAACCCCTGAGATGGAAGAGTCAATCTAGAACTGATGTTGCAAATATTTCATTAGTTTGTCTTAACAAGGAAGTTAATAACAGGTTGTGGAAAAGGCCTGGAATCTACATGAGGAGTTCTGAACCTTCTGAATTTGATTCTACTGTTTATAAGATACGTGGTCTTGGACAAGATACATGTCATACACAGATAATTCTCCTACAGAAAAAAAAAAAAAGAAGATGCTAATGCTTACTCTTCTTTACTCACAAAGAACTGTGAGAATTGATTGAAATTATATTTATGACACAATAGTAATTAAATAATAACTCAGGAACCATATTCCAAGTTCTTAGCATTATCTTAAGTACTATAATTAAATCAGTTTTTTTCTATGATTTTTTTTTGATGTGGATGATTTTTTTAAAAAAATATAAATTTATTTTTTTAATTGGAGGTTAATTACTTTACAGTATTGTATTGGTTTTGCCATACATCAATATGTATCNATTTTACTCCACTGAAGAAAGAGAGGGAAAATAAAGTAACTGTTGAGAAAAACTGTGATAGAAGAAAGACCATTAGGAGACTTTTATTTAGGTTGCTTTACCTTTTTCTCCTCTAAAGTACTTTTAAACTCTTTTCCCAGAAGATGCTTGTTTTGCATTTGTATATAATTTATCTTTGTACTAAAAGCTGCATTTACATCTATGGATTTATAGCCTGGGACCAATTTCTTAGTCTACAATAGAATTTCTTCTTTTTGAACTTATATTAATTCTAGGTTTCTTAAAAAGTAAATTGTCTATGTTTTGTTTGCATATGATAGTTTATCAAAATAGAAACACATGATTGTTTCTTGAAAGAGTCTAACAGTAAGTCTTAGAGGTGATACATAGAATATAGTGAAACTAAACTGATAATAGAGAAATCTGTGTATTTTAACAATTATTGATGAAGCCAAGAGAGTTTGGATGAAGAATAGCTATTGGTTCATAATAACTTAATGCCAATTTATATGAACTTGTTAATTTTAAGGATTGGTTTGCTCATTTGTAGAAAAACTGGCGATGACATAGATTTCACATGTAAAGTATAAATATATACTTAATGTTATTTCTTTCATATAGGACAAATTTAGTCACAGCTTATGTTTCATGGTTACAGTGATTTCATTTTTGTGTCAAGTAAATAAGTGATTCACAAAAATCTCTTATCTTTGTCTCTCTCCCTTTTATTGATGTTTCACTTGATGGGTTTTTATCCTTAGAAATTGTCTTCTCTTTCCCAGGAAATAAAATTATCCTAAGTTTGCTTTTAAAAAAACAACATACCAAAAAANTGTTTCATGGTTACAGTGATTTCATTTTTGTGTCAAGTAAATAAGTGATTCACAAAAATCTCTTATCTTTGTCTCTCTCCCTTTTATTGATGTTTCACTTGATGGGTTTTTATCCTTAGAAATTGTCTTCTCTTTCCCAGGAAATAAAATTATCCTAAGTTTGCTTTTAAAAAAACAACATACCAAAAAACAAAAACAAAACCAAAAACAATTACAAAATAACATTGAAAAAAACCAAGAACTATTCTCTTTATTTTCTGCTTTCTTAAGCTCGGAAACTTTAGTTTATGGAAATAAGGGATCCATTATTAAGATTCAGAATCCTTGAAGAAAATTTATTCTATGGCACCCTTAGTACAATCCTTAGGTGTATTTTCTTCTACCTACTTCTCCTTTTTCACCTACTTCTCTTTCTTCAAGAAAACTTGTTAATCAGATATTTATCCCCTGTTGAATATGGGCGAACATTTGGTTGACACAGAGAAAGTCTATAGTTGGAAGTTTGCAATTTCTTGGTTTGCATTTTCAGTGGTTCCCATGAACATTTACTTATGTTTGCTGGAAAGCCTTCTTTATTATCTATATCATGTTAGCCATACAGGGAAAATCAATTTCTATCACTTCAAGTACTGAATCTAGACCTCTGAATTACCATTTTACTCTTTCAGCACTGATGAAGTTCACTTGTTTCCACGTCATTTAAGCCTCAAGATGATAAAGTCTGTTTATAAGCATTGAATCCAAGAATGAATGATATTATGTAAATGTACAGAATCATTATTTTATCCCAAACCACGGAGCATTCCAGATCAATATTATGATACATTGTTGAATTTATTGTTTTAGTCCTAATGACACACACATTATATTGTCAATTTCAAGTTACTGGGCAACTTGTTCCAAAATGCTTCCATTCATCATATTGACGGTGATGTTAATCAAATTGACTATCCTTAACAAAAAGCCCTGCTTCATTTGAGTTATATTGCTTTTCTGCCTACGGGGAACATTTATACAATTAACAAAAGCAGATCGAATGCTAATAAAGAAAACAAATGAAGATTTATTCATAATCCTCAAAAGAATTGTAATAATTTAATTAAGGTGTATGGTACTTCTGGAAGGGAAGTGATAAAACGGGGGAAAAAAAATTCTTTGTGAGAAGGTGAAAGGGAGGGCTAAAGAAGCTTGTTAAAGAATTCTTCAGCTTTTGTAATTTTCATTGATTTTTAATCTCCAAGAACAACAGACAGGAGTCCATTGAAGATAGAAGTTGGCACTTGAGGAGGAGAAAAAAAAAGAGGATCAATCAAAATCTAAAGCTTGCCAAATACTTGAAAGCTATAGAAACAGCCAGGAGGGAGAACAATAGTTTGGGGTGATCCAAGGGAATAAAAGAAATACCTAACGGGAGGAAATTAAGGAGCAAGAGAAAATTCGAACTGATAGTCGAACAGTGTTTGCTGGCAGCCACAGATGATGCATTCCTAAGTGATGCTAGACTTCCCATGGAGATGTTTTCCTTTAAAGTTTTATCCTCAGACATTAAGAGGAAAACAAAGCTTCCTAAACTATGAGATGAATGAAACATCAATGGTTGTGAAGGCTGTTGGCTCAGTTAAACGTACTGAGGTCTTTCGGGGTAAATACGAATGCAGTAATAACGTTCAAACCTAGACTAGACTCTGAGGCTCGTCCACCTCGTTAATAACCTAGGTACAAGGAGTATTTCACAGTAGTTTGGGAAGTCATAGCCACTCTGTAGTCATCAAAGCACTAATTCAGTCTTTCAAATTCGTATATAACTGAGAAGGAGTTATGCCCAACATGACACCAGAAGAATCTATGCTCCCTCCCAGGTGGATGTTGAATGCAGTCTAGCGGGAGTCACAGCATTGACACACGCAATATGAGGGCTTCGTCCAGGGCTGACACGTGTAGGAGTGACTCCAAGGGGAAATCAGTGAAGGCTGGACTCTTCAGGGAAGTCTTTATGAGTTGGGCTGGGAAGAGTTGACAAATTTGAATTTGTGAAAGAGGTAGGAAAGTACATAGGAAAGTGGCTTTATGAGAATCACTAAGGCAAAAAATGAACATTTTGTTATTTCACAATATTGTGAAATATGAAGTATAGGTATTTATCTTCTTTTTTTAAAGATTATCTTCTGGATGTGGACCATGTTTAAAGTCTTTATTGAATTTGTTACAATCTTCATTCTGTTTTTTAGGTTTTGGGTTTTTGGCCCCAAGGCATGTGGGATATCAGCTCCCCAACCAGGGATTGAACCCTCACCCCCTGCATTGGAAGGTGAAGTTTTAACCACTGGACTACCAGGGAAGTCCCAATGTGTTTAACTTCTTAAAATGTATAGCTTGCTTATAGGAAGAGAATTTCATACTGAAAGACCCTAGACCATTATGTTTCTTGTTAAAATAAAAAACAAACAAAGCGATGGGATATTCACAGTTCAGTTCAGTCACTCAGTTGTGTCTGACTCTTTGTGACCCCATGGACTGCAGCATGCCAGGCCCCCTGTCCATCACCAACTCCTGGAGTTTACTCAAACCCATGTCCATTGAGTTGGTGATGGCATACAACCATCTCATCCTCTGTCGTCCTGCCCGTGAGGAACAAGACACATGGCCCCGTAAATATCCCTCTTTGGGCTCAGTCTGCAGACAAATCAATACTTAATTTTACAGGAGTGATCATAGGTCTTTGGAAACTCTCAGCCTATTTTTCAAACAGGACACAGTTCTTAATTCTATTATAAACATCCAGGTAAATGCAACAAATTCACTGACTTTGTTAAGGAAATCCATCAAGGTCTGTCTTCCCTAGATATAAACACCTCTAGTTCCCCTTCCCAGTTAGACCTCAACAACAGTGTCTCCTGACAGACAACAAACTACATGACCTCAAAGACTGAGCAGAAAATCATCATTTGTTTTAATTAAATGTTGAACTCCTGAGGTCACCATGGCAGAGTGACAAGGAAGGTCTCAGGGGAACATTTAGATGGTCCTGAGCTGGGGCCTGGGTCTGGAGAGGGATTCAGATCTCTGCACCACATCCATTGGACTTCTATCCCTGGCATGCAGCTTACCTATGCTCCACCCAGTGCCTTCTCTTCCTTCCTACTACAGGTGATGGGGATGACAGAAAACCATGGAAGGGATCTAAGTGTGTCCCTCTGCTTCTCTCTCTTATGTCTAAAATAAAACATGGAGAATTACTTAATAAATCATCTGGAAGATGCAAACAAGAGGTAGATCAAGCTGTAGGGTAGACAGTGTCTCAGAGAGACAAGAAGAGCCATAGAAATTTCTGAAGATTCTCCTACCATGTCTCACCTTTCTCACACCACAGTTGGACTTTTGCCTGGCCATCAATGTTTATAAATGATAGTTCAGTTCAGTTCAGTCGCTTAGTCGTGTCCAACTCTTTGCAACCCCATGGACTGCAGCACACCAGGTTTCCCTGTCCATCACCAACTCCCGAGCTTGTTTGAATTCATGTCCATTGAGTCGGTGATGCCATTCAATCATCTCATCCTCTGTCCTCTGTCATTCCCTTCTCCTCCCACCTTCAATCTTTCCCAGCATTTGGGTCTTTTCAACTGAGTCAGTTCTTCACATCAGGGGACCAGCTTCAGCATCAGTCCTTCCAATGAATATTCAGGACTGATTTTCTGTAGGATGGACTGGTTAGCTCTCCTTGCAGTCCAAAGGACTCTCAAGAGTCTTCTCCAACACCACAGTTTAAAAGCATCAGTTCTTCGGCACTCATCTTTTTTTATAGTCCAACTTTCACATCCATACGTGACTACCGGAAAAACCATAGCTTTGACTGGACGGACCTTTGTTAGCAAAGTAATGTCTCTGCTTGTTAATATGCTGTCTAGGTTGGTCATAATTTTTCTTCCAAGGTGCAAGCATCCTTCAATTTCATGGCTCCAGTTAACATCTGTAGTGATTTTGGAGCCCAAAAAATTAAAGCCTGTCACTGTTTACACTGTTTCCCCATCTATTTGCCAGGAAGTGATGGGACCAGATGCCATGACCTTAGTTTTCTGAACGCTGAGTTTTAAGACACCTTTTTCACTCTCCTCTTTCACTTTCATCAAGAGGCTCTTTAGTTCTTCACTTTTTGTTTTGGCAGCTGCCAAGTTATCCTGATGCTTTTGAACTGTGATGTTGGAGAAGACTCTTGAGAGTCCCTTAGACTGTAAGGATCTCAAACCAGTCAATCCTACAGGAAATCAGTCCTGAATATTCATTGGAAGGACTGATGCTGAAGCTGAAACTCCAATACTTTGGTCACCTGATGTGAAGAATTGAATCATTGGAAAAGACCCTGATGCTGGGAAAGACTGAAGGTGAAGAAGGGAATGACAGAGGATGAGATGGCTGGATGACATCACAGACTCTACGGACATGAGTCTGAGTAAGCTCCAGGAGTTGATGAAAGACAGGGAAGTGTGGCATTCTATGGTCCATGGGGTTGCAAAAAGTCAGACATGACTGAGCAACTGAACTGAATTGAGTAGCAAAGACTCATAGAAACCACCACTGAGAAGAGACTAGATGGTGTGGATAGCTGTCCTCTCGACTGATAGTCTTAGATAGACACAATTATGCAGAAAAGAAGTATCATAGGGGAAAAGGAAATAAAGAAAAGAAACAAAAGTGTTACATTATGCCAAAGAAAATTCTTATGTGTTTTGTGATGCTACTGGCTAAAAATGTCTGGGGTGTGTGTTCAATTGCTAAGTGGTGTCTGACTCTTTGCAATCCCATGGACTGCCAGGCTCTTCTGTCCATGCGATTTCCCAGGCATTCTTGGGAGTCAGCTGCCAATTCCTTCTCCAGGGATCTTCCCAACTCAGGGGTCAAACCCACATTTCTGGAATTATGGGTTCCTGTTCCTTGCAGGAAACCCCCAGAGATATATTCCCAACCAGAGCCAACGCTGAGGCTGAATCAGTCCTTGTAGTTCTTACTATGATTACGAGATACCCCTCAGCCACAAACATCAAGAAACTTTGGGAAAACAAGGTTTATTGTTCACACGTCCTATAGGGTAAAGAGCATACCTGAGCCACACAAGAAGGTCAGCGGCACAGAAGAGGGAGAGACAGAGAATGGACCTGAGGTTCTGCTTTTATTGGGGTCAAGGGTGAGGTTCCAAGGTTTTCACAGTTTCACTCTTTATTGGTGAATTTAAAACAGAAGAGAGAGAATTAAAGTACAAGGAAAGAAAAGCAGGGATAATCAGCAGACCATTTATTTACAGGACCAGAGCTTTCTAAAGTTTCACAGGCTGGTATCCGGTTCTTTACCTAGTCATGTCACTGGCGATATGTTTATTTGAGATGAATGTTTTTATTTTTTAATTAATTTTTATTGGCGTACACATAGGTGATTTACAATGCTGTGTTAGTTTCTGCTGTGCAGCAAAGTGAACCAGTTTTATATATATATATATATATATATATATATATCCACTTTTTTTAATTGCTTTTCCCATATTGTTCATCACAGAGTATTGAGTAGATTTCCCTGTGCTATAGTTGATCCTTTAAGTTATGTATTTTACATATGCGGTATTTAGTCGCTCAGTCATGTCTGACTCTTTGCAACCCCATGGACCGTAGCTCACCAGGCTCCTTGTCCATGGGATTCTCCAGGGAAGAATACTGGAGTGGGTTGCCACGCCCTCCTCCAGGGATCTTCCCAACCGAGGGATCAAACCCAGGTCTCCCGCATTGCAAACAGATTCTTTACCATCTGACCACCAGGGAAGCCCATTTTACATATAGTACTGTGTATATGTCAACCCTGATTTCAGATGTGCACAGCAGTGAGAGTCAGCTTATAACAAGCAGCAGCAAGCAGTAGTTAGAAGCAAGGTCGTTTCCCAGACCAGGAGTCCTAATCACTGAACCACACTGGGGCCAGCAGTTAGAGCCAGGATCCCTAGTCTTTGCCTGCCTCATCAAGAACAAATTCAGGAGAGGAGGCAGAAGCTAAAGAGTAAAGTAAAAAGTTTATTGAAAAGTACTTGCAGAAAGGGGCACAGGCGGGCTCAGAGAGAGAGTCATCCCTTTGGGAAGTTTAAATCCTTTATAAGGGGGCAGCTTTCTGGGTCTTTGTCCTCTCTCAGGCCAATCATCTTGCTTTGTCCCCCGCCCCTGTTAATCTGTTTCAGGACCCTCCCCTGGGGTGCGCATGCACACCTTTACCAAAATGGATCTCAAAGTGAAGGCTTCTGGGAAGAGCAAGACTCATTATGGCCTGGAATGATTCTCTGACTTTTGACTCCAGGGAGCCTTTCTGCCCGTGTATAGTGTCCCAAAAGAGGAGGAAGGGGAGATCCCTCAATCCTTTACTCAGACAGTTTTTGCCTTTCTTTGTCTTTGCCTTGATTATTCCCTTGACATGTTTACAGAAGACAAAGACTAGTTATTTACCCTGTTTTTGTGTTACTTCCATTTTGGAGAACAAATGGGAGGCTTGCTCACTGTAAATTTCTCAGCTGGAGCCCACCTATCTGTTGCCCCAGGAAATGCAAAAGGAGGCTGGCTGATTGTAAATGTCCAGCTTGGAGCCCCTCTATCTCCTGTCTCAATCCCAGTCTCCCAATTTATCCCTACCCCCACTTTCCCCCTTGGTAATCATATGGTTATTCTATATCTAGTTTATAAAATAACCTCCATAATGTTCTCCATAAAGGCTATACTAATTTATATTCCTACCAACAGTATAGAAGGGTTTCCTTTTCTCCACACCCTCTCCAGCACTGATTGTTTGTAAATTTTTGATAATAGCCATTCTGACCACTCTGAGATAATATCTTATTTTAGTTTTATTTGAAGGAGATGAATATTTTAAAAGCATATGCCTCAGCAATCAAAAGCCTAATGTCAGGCACTTACATTATAATCAAAAAAGCCACCTGTCAGGTGCTTACACTACAATGTGATTCTAGCATCTGGAATTGACCTAGTACTAACATATCAGAGGGCTTCCCTGGGTAGCTCAGCTGTTAAAAACCCACCTGCAATGCAGAAGACCCCGGTTCGATCCCTGGGTTGGGAAGTTCCCCCAGAGAAGTCATAGGCTACCCACTCCAGTATTCTTGGGCCTCCCTGGTGGCTCAGTGGGTGAAGAACTTGCCCGCAATGCAGAAGACCTGAGTTCCATCCTTAGGTTGGGAAGATCCCCTGGAGGAGGATGTGGCAACCCACTCCAGTACTCTTGCCTGGAGAATCCCCATGGACAGAGGAACCTGGAGGGCTACAGTCCATGGGGTCACAAAGAGTCAGACACAACTTAGCAACCCAGCATATACATTTCCCAATATCGGCTTCTCAAGTGACTCAGTGGTAAAGAGTCTGCCTGCATTGCAGGAGATGCTGGCTCAATCCTTGGGTCAGGAAGATCCCCTGGGGAAGGAATTGGCTACCCACTCCCATATTTTCGCCTGGGAAACCCTATGCCAGAGGACCCTGGTGGGCTACAGTCCATGGGGTCGTAAAAGAGTCAGACAAGGCTTAGTGACTAAAACAAACATTTAGAAAACAATTGCCATAAATGAGCTTGGCTTTTAGAGAAAACTTATGGTAAACAATTAAATAGTTGTTGACCCTAATATTTTATGAGCAGGGAATAGGCTACAAATACAGTGCCTCTGAAAGAAGTCCCATGCTCCAATGCCTGATTCATTTAATGTCACTGGGGACAACCCCCCCACCACCACCAAAAAAAAATGAACAAGGAGACATAGAAAACAATGGTCAGGAGATACTCTCCCGAAGAACATAACTGGTATCTAGTTAGGGATCTTCCCCAGCTGTGAGGAGATTAAGATGTGATGCCTGCCCCCAAAGCATTCCAGCATTACCATTGACAAGTTCCTGTGAAATGTATCCCATGCTTCACTTTCAACTTAGACTCTTAAGGGCTGGTACCCAGTTTCTGCTCCACCGTTAAATATTGATGAAAGAAGGAAGATGATGGTCCAAGAGAAGCCACATCAGGACTGATGAAGATGACCACACATTCCTGTTGATCTTGGACTGTGTGCTGCATTCAGTGACTACATGAGAGTTTGGGTAACCTCACTTGGAAAGAGTCAAGTATGTGTTACATGTGAGAGTCTCTCATATCGTTTCTCTTAAGAAATAAATATTTAGTCACCTGGTCTCTCCTCTGGGCAGCTAGATTTATGTGAGGATTCTGGCCAACACAATGGTAAAGAAAATGATGTAAATCTCTCCCAGATTGGCCCCTAAAATATCCCACAAGATTCTGCACACTGTCTACCTTCATTGTGTGACACGCTCATGCTCATTCATTCAGTCGTGTCCAATACTCGGTGACCACGTGGACTGTAGCCCACCAGGCTCCTCTGTCCATGGGGATTCTCCAAGCAAGAATACTGCATTGGGTTGCCATTTCCTTCTCCAGAGGATCTTCCCAACCCAGAGATCTAACCCACAGCTCTTGTGTCTCCTGCATTGGCGGGTGGATTCTTTATCACTGAGCTACCTGGTAAGCGACACTGTGTGAAAATCAGATGCAGAAGGATCTGTGAAAGTCTCTAAGGGCTTATAATGCAGAATACCCAAATATAACAGAAGCACGAGTCTGTCAGAGCTACATTTTGCACCTAATATCTTTTTCCTTTGTTATTGTTGATCAGGCGCTATGTCCAACTCTTTGTGACCCTATGAACTGCAGCACGCCAGGCTTCCTTGTCCTACAGTATCTCCCAGAGCTTCTATAACTCATGTCCATCGAGTCAGTGATGCCATGCAACCATCTCTTCCTCTGTTGCCCCTTCATGTCTAAATGACGACATGAACCAAAGCCCCCATGCACTGAAATCAGGATGTGGATGAGAAGTAAACATATTGTGTTAAGTTCCTGTGGTATCTTTATTGCAGTAACTAACTTTATGGACATTTATTAATTCAATATATCATGGATTTTTATGTGCACTGCCTTTGCTACCTATAATTTGGAGCATGAAAAACTTCAGAAAACCCTACAACTATCTAATTAGAGTAGAAAAAAATGTAGATCAATCTCTAGACAATATAGTAGGAAAACTAGATTAAGTAGCAAATATGCCTAATTTCTCTCTCTTCACTCTTGTGCCTGATAGTTGAATGACCATTAGTATTTTATCTTTTAACTCAGTTGTCTCTTCTGCAAATTTTCAAAAATGTTAATTCATGGTGTTTTGACCAAAATCTCTCTGAAAGTAGTTTACCTCTTGGTAACTATGCTAATCACTACTGTGCTAATTACACATGAAGTACTCAATTACTAATTTTTGGTTGTGTAGATGAAGAAATGGGAAAAAAAGGTTACTATTTCATATAGTCCTTAGCAAAATACACCTACTTTAGAATCTTATTAAATATTATGATACGATATACCCTTATCAATGTTGTAGTGGAAAGGAAAAGAGAAGAGTGAATTTTTTCTTTCCCTTTCCTAAGAACAGAAAAGATAAACAGAACAGTGAGTGAGCCTGAATATTCAAATGTTTGTTGTTTTTTTTTACTTTAACTCCTTTTAACTCTTCATGTCTGTAACTAAGTTTGCCTTTCTGCTCCCCTAACTCTGCAAGAGCTACATTTTGCACCTAATATCTCCTCCCCTTGTTGTTGTTCAGCCGCTAAGTCATGTCCAACTCTTTGTGACCCTGTGAACTGCAGCACACTAGGCTTCCTTGTCCTACAGCATCTCCCAGAGCTTCCCTAACTCATGTCCATTGAGTCGTGATGCCATGCAACCATCTCTTTCTCTGTTGCCCCTTCTCCTCCTGCCCTCCATCTTTCCCAGCATCAGAGTCTTTTCCAATGAGTTGGCTCATCACATCAGGCAGCCAAATTATTGGAGCTTCAGCTCCAGCATCAGTCCCTCTAGTAAATATTCATGGTTGATTTCCTTTAGGATTGACTGGCTTGATCTCCTTGCTGTCCGTCCAAGGGACTCTCAAGAGCCTTCTCCAGCACCACAATTTGAAAGCATCAGTTCTTCAGTGCTTGGCTTTCTTTATGGTCCAGCTCTCACATCCATACATAACTACTGGAAAAACCATAGCTTTGACTTTACAGACCCTTATCAGCAAAGTGATGTCTCTGCTTTTTAGTACAGTCTAGGTTTGTCATACTTTTTCTTCCAAGGAGCAAGCATCCTTTAACTTCCCTTTGTAGTTCTTCTGTTTTGCATATCAGAAAGAAGGCTGCTGAGCTACTAGACTGCCAGACGCAATAACTGGGTTTCTGAGGCCTGCCTATGACTATTTTTGAAACAATGCAAGAAGGAGACACGATCCTAACACCTTTGTTCCTCATCACGGACCCTTGACTGTGAGCCCTGATCTTATATAAGCCCCTAGACTTCTCACGGAGAGAGGCACAGTTCTTGAGGCATGAGCCTACCCTGTTCCCCTCTTGGCAGACTAAGAATTAAAGCCACCTTTCTATTTCCTCCAAACTCAACCTCCACATTTTTTATCTGACTTCGGTGGGCAGAGACAGCCAAGATGTAAGCCAGCAACATGAATATCTGATTCACGTGATTGATTTGATATTGTTCTTAAATGTCACTGAAATAAAGGAAACCAGATTGTAAATTATTATATCATTTTATTTTTTAATCTTTCAACCCACCCCCCCCCAGTCTTCTGAGCAGGAGGTACAGTATTTTTGTCTCAAATCTACCCTAGCCCTCCCGCTGAGTGTTGGAGATCCCAGGAATTTTTCAGAGTTACCAGTTTCCTTTAAGAATCAGAAGAGGTTGAGAATCAAATTCACTCCAATATTACTATTCCTACTTATAGCCACAGGGGGGCACCGTTGACATGTCAACAACAAAACATTTCTTTACTCCTTGCAGTAAGACTATCTTGTTTAGACTCCCTGGCTGCACAGCCTTGATGTCCCACAGTCTGCCTTTGAGGTAATACCTTTCATGGTTAACACCCGCATGCTCAGAGTACACAAGCAGTATCAAATGGCTATGTGCTAAGAGGCTCCCAAACTCCACTTTAGGATCTGTGGAAATGTTGTTTTGCTCCCTCAACAGTGTTTAGGTCTTTGTTTTGAACATTGATCACCAGCATAAACTCTTTCCTCCAGATAATTTAATTCCAGGAAACTTGTTGCTTTCTCTTGCCGCTGAATCTTGATTTAAATCTGCTCTGTTCCTAGAGAGCAGTGTTCAGTGGTTTCAGATCTTTCTCAAAAGACTCTGTGTTCCTCATGTAAGTGTAACGAACCTGAGTGGCCTTGACAGATCAATTTTCTCCCCATCCTCTTGTTCTAAGTACACCCCCTTCTAGTACAACTGGACCACAGTTAGCAAAGTGACTCTTCACAGACCTTCTCATTTAAACTGAAAAAAAAAAAAAAAAACAACTATATCCCTCCGTTTTATTTTTTTCTCTCAGTTTTATTGAGATATAATTGACATATAGTGCTGTATAAGTTGAAGGCACACAGAAATGACTTGACTTACATATACTGTAAAATGATTGCTACAAAATTTTAGTAAACATCCAACAACTCATATAGATAGCCAAAAAAATGAAAAACAATCATTCCTTGTGATGAGAACTTTTAGGATTCATTTTCTAAGCAGCTTTCAAATACAACACAGAGCAGTATTAACTATGATCATCACGTTGTACATTGCACCGCCAATACTTATTTATAACTGGAAGTTTCGCCATTTATACCCCACCAATTTAAAACTCCTTTAGTTTATGTCACTTCCTTCTATCCACTCAAGACAGCGCTCAAAGATTTCTACTAAGTACCTTTGCAATGCTATGATTACTTTACAGCTGAGTTGTGTCTGCCCTTCAAGACCAGGCTCTTTGAGTTACCCTGTTCCTCCATTCTCTTTATCTACATGGAGATTCACCCCAAAGCCTGTCTTGGTACCACTGTGTCTCCTTCCTTGAACCACTTGCACTGGGCTTGACAATTCTGAGAAACTGTGGTCCTCTTAACCTTAATCATCTACAGAAGACTCTTAAGAAAATTAAATATTATCATGCCTAAAAACTGGAATGTTGCAAGCATTCAAAATATTTGAGTTTTTAATTTCCTTAGTATTACTATAATTATTATCAGTATATCTGGACATTATAATTATTAGTATCATATTAGGCAAGAGGTGTTGAAGTTGGCCCTTCTGTCTTCTGAGGAACAGTAGGAGATGATGGTGGAAAAAATTATTTGGGCAACCGTGAGACGGAGAGAAGGCCTATCAAAGAATCCCTTTTTAAAAAATGACAAATACTGAATCACATCTGTGGCTCTGGCTTGAGAAAACGAGAGCCAGGTCTGGGGGTATTGAAAGCACGGTCTTGCAGAGAAACGGATGTCATTTTTCCTTTCAGACTGTTATTGAGTGTGGTTTTGGAAGAATCTGCCCCTGGAGCCCATGTCAGCATTGACTTGCAGTTACTTTTATCCCCATAGGGTGGCGCAGTGGATCTCCATTCCTGTTACCAGCTTAATACCAAATTCTTTCATAACTTTGAAAGCTGCCCCTACAGCATCACATCACATCTCTTCACCTGTCTGCCCCGTAGGACTTGACTCTGTCTCCAGCCCACTAGGTGGTATCTTATACTGCAGGGACTGTATAACTGTCCTTCATGTGGTCCTAAGTTTTCAGACTGAAACATTTGGAGCTCAGACCTACACCCTCCCATCCAAACATCTTGCGATGCTGGGGCCTAGACTCTAGGACTCTGGGTCAGCTGGATCCTTCCAGTTTTTACCTACAGAGAGCAACAGAGAAAGACTGGAAGGTGGAGGCAGTGGGGGGGGTGGGGGGCTACTTGTTCCTTGCCCTTTCATCAGTATCCCTCAGCAATGACTCTTCATTCTGGCAGTGAAATTGGTTTCAGCTTCCAGGATTGGTTGCTTGCTTGCTTTGGATTTTGTTTGGGTTAGAGTTTCAGAATTCCCAGAATCAAGTCAGCCTCTCTGAACTCCCTCAGAGATACCAGCAGCAGATAGAGTCCTTGCTCAGAGGTCTCTCTCCCAGCTCTAAGGGCATCCCCGCGAAGCCCTTGTGACTCACCTACCAGTCAGAGGCAGCTCCCTCCTCAGAGCTGTGAAACCAGTTCAAGGAGCCGCTGCCAACCTGCTGGCTCCTAACGCCCCAGCGCTTCCCAAGTATCAGGTTCTTCCGTCAGGTACTATCCCTGTGTTACTTCAGCAGCCTCTCCCTCTTTTTTCCTTTTTTTTTTTTTTAAATTTTCATGTGTCCAATACTTATTTAATCAAGTGCTTACTTTATATTCTCTAAAAGTAATCTGTGAGATTTATTTTCTCCTGAACAGACCCACTTTTATCCACAAAAGTGACACTTCACTCTGTCTTTTCATCTCCAACTAGAGCTCTTGAGATGAATCAACAAATAAGACCTGCCTTTCAGTTCACTGCACGTGCCGCTTAAACCCAGGGGGACGTGGCCAACTTCCTGCCCTGGTTCCCCAATTTCTTACTCCTTTTGTATCGCCTCTCTCCCCACCTCAAACTGTTTCCTCCTTCTCGAGACTCCCTGAGGGCAGTGAGGCTGTGGAGGACACAGTAAGAGGTTAGCACTGATTTATTATTATTACGAGTGCTCTTTTCCTGTGGTCCTGCAGGTTCTTTGTCACAGGACTCTGTCTTCTCTGAGAACTCATGCCTCTTGAAATAGGAGATACAGGCAGGAAATACCCATGGACATCCAGAAGGACAAAACACAGGCAAAGGAAAGTAGGGTGGGGCATTTCTGTAGAAAGACACCAGGCTCGAGAGCCTGGATTTTAATCTCTGCTCTGTCATATATCTGCCATATATATATATATATATATGATCTCCAGTAGTTTTTTCTCTTAAAATCATACTTTTTTTCTACTATGTAAAATGGAAGTAGTAGTAACTACATGAATGCTGTGAAGATTAAATTGCTTCACTGTAACTGCCCAGGACCAAAGCAGTTGCCCAAGAAAAATGAGTTTCTTCCTCTTGCCTAACCTCTTCTGAACCAGGCAAGAGCAAAGGAAGAAACCAGGGTCAGGCTTTTCTCTAGCTCATGTTTGGGGAAAATCACTGAGAAGGAACAGCAGATAGAATTCTAAATCTGTTTTACAAATTCACATCCCTTTCTGCAGCAGTTCCTGAATTCCTTGCTTTATCTCTTTAGTCTGAACCCCATGTACAATAGGGTTCAAAGCAGAGGGTATGAGGTGATGAAAGACACTGAGCAGGATCAGGATGTCCATGGGGACCCTCTTTCTTGGCCACATTTGTCAACACCACAACCAGAAGGATGGTGCTGAAAAAGAAAATGAGGATGAAGTGGGAGCCTCACGTGCTCAGAGCTTTGACTACAGCGCCCTCGGCCTTGAACTTGAACACAGCTCTTAAGATGAAGGTGGAGAAGATGAAAATGAGGATGAAATCCGAGCCTAGTAAGGTCCAACCAGCCACAAACTGGTAGATTGTGTTCAGGGTGAAATTGTCACAGGAAATTCTGGACACAGACAGGTTGGCACAAATGCAGTTGTCAATGACATTTTCCCCACAATAACGAAGCCTGGCAGCAAGAATGGGAATGGGTAAAGTGAGAAGGGCATTTTGTACGACAATGATGGTACCAGCTTGGCCACAATGTGGTTAGTGAAGATGGATGGGTACCTCAGTGGGTAGCAGATGGCCACATAGCAGTCATAGGCCATGACCATGAATGTGCGGGACTCCATGGGGAGAAAGCTGTTCATGATGAACATCTGGAGGAAGCAGGCAGAGAAGCTGATGGACCTGAGGTCAAACCAGAAGATGGCCAGGACCTTGGGGATGACGGTGAGGCAGAGCACCATGTCCAGCAGGGAGAGGAGGCTGAGCAGGTAGTACATGGGCTCGTGCAGAGAGGCCTCCAGCTTGATGGTGATCAGGAGGGTGGCGTTGGCCCCCATGGCCAGGAGGAAGAGGAGGCTGAGGGCAGGGACAGCCAGTGCTGCCAGCTCTGGTAGTTAGGGAAGCAGATGAGGAGGAATTCGGAGACTGGGGGAGTGGAGTAGTTGCTGGCTGAGGTCATCCAGTGAATCCTGAGCTGAGAAGTCTTGTCTTGACTATTTGCTTGGTCAGATACAAAAGGTAATTTTGTTTAATTGATTTCAAAAGTATAGCTCTCGCTCTGTAGGTTGCTAATGATATACAGAAGAAGGAAAATTCCAGGCAATATCCTAAAGATAGAGTGGTGGGACTTGACAATTAATGCTGCTGCTGCTGCTGATGTTGCTGCTAAGTCACTTCAGTCGTGTCCGACTCTGTGCAACCCCATAGACGGCAACCCACCAGGTTCCTCTGTCCCTGGGATTCTCCAGGCAAGAATACTGGAGTGGGTTGCCATTTCCTTCTCCAGACAATTAATGCTACAGTCTATGAAAGAGAAAAAAAGGATCAGTGTAAACACTAAGATTTGCAAAGAGAATAACGATAGGTAGTAACCTCACAACATTAAAAATGTGCAACAAATTAAGTCAGTGTAGTACCAGTTTAAGAAAAGCAAAATGATAATAATATAAAGGAGAAGTTGCTTTCTCCATGAGAATTTTAAGGAGCATAGGATCAACTTGTCAGCTAAGCAAAGGTCTAATAATATGAGAACATGAATGGTCATTAAATTTTACTGAAAAGGTATCATTAGTGACCTGAACATGGGTAATTCATTGGACTGGTGACAATAGAAACCAGAATGAAAAGAGCTGAAGATTCAGTAAGTGAGAAAGTGTAGCTAGAGAAGGCTGACTACATAGCTTAAAGGCTCATTCAAGCTTGCAGGCAAAGGAAAACGCAAGACAAGAATGAAACACATTGTAGCATGCCTATTTGGGGAAAGATTACAAATTCAGATGGAAAGTAAGATAACTGAAGTAGTTGTTCATTAAGAAAGCAACTTTTTTTTTTTACTATTATCATTTCTTTGTAATTTTTTACACATAGATTTTGCACCTCTCTGTCTCCCTCCCTCTAAGGACTGACAGCATGCACTTTTCATTGATACACATCAACATTCTCTAACACCCCATAGATTCTTAACAAAAGCCTATTGAAAAATACTGGACCTTAGCGTTTTACACAGACGAAAAATGTCAAGGAAGGAGAGTGCAAGTGGAGAATTAGCCAGGATTTCAGTGCTGGAGGAACTTGGAGGAGGGGAAAGGAGAAGCTCTGATCAATACTACAAATGGTGGCTATATTTAAAATGGATAACCAACAAGGACCTACTTAACAGCAGGGAACTTTGCTCTGTATTATGTACCAACCTAAATAGGGAAAGAATTTGAAAAAGGATGCATGTATATGTATAATTTGAATTGGCTCAGTGTTAAAGAACCTGCCTGCAACACCAGAGACATGGGTTTGATCTCTGGGTCAGGAAGATCCCCTGGAAAAGGGAATGGCAACCCACTCCAGTTTTCTTGCCTGGAAAATCCCACAGACAAAGGGACCTGGTGGGTTACTGTCCATGAGGTCATGAAAGAGTCAGACATGACTGAGCACAGCACACACACATAATTTGAATCATTTTGCCCAAAACTATCACTTTGTTAATCAACTATACTCCAGCATAAGATAAAAAAGAAATTTAAAATTTTTAAAGAAAAATGTTTTTTAAAAATATGACAAATGGTGGTCGCTGAGGGTTTGTATCTTGGACTTCAGGGGATGGACAGAGCATGCCACAAAATGTATGTTGGAACTTGGAGGCTTATTCATGCCACTGTCTGCAGGTGCTGCTCAAGAGCCTGTCCCTTGGTGAGTGGTAAAACCCTAGGCTAGGTCTCTGACTTAATAAATCTTTCGCCCTGCCCTAAAACAAACTCAGAATCACTCTATTGTTCCTGCTATGTTAGTACAAATTCTCTTGAATTTCCTTCAACTTAAAATATTACCAACTTATCCATACAAAATCTCATCTCTCTGCACCCAGCTTTCCTGTTCTTGACCTTTATCCTCCTCATCTTCTATTCTCTCATCCCTCTTGAGTGCCCTTCTTTGCACTTTGTCCTTTTCTAGCATTGTTTGACATAATATTTATACCTGTTCATGCTCCTTCTCAAAGGCTAATTGCTGATCAGTTCTCTTGTTTATCTGCTTCCATTCATCACTTGTTCACCATTTACTTGTGAAAGGGTTATTGCCCAAAACTCATCAAGTCCAAGGTGCTTGCCTTCAGCCACCCAGTGTTATCACTTGGACTTTAAGCTTATTAAAATTCAATTCAATTTCTTCACTGTTTAACATTGGATAGCAAGTAGGAGGAGAGAAAATCTGGAATGGGAAAGAAGGAAAAGGAAGCAAATTTCTAGATGTTCTAATAAGTGTAAGTATTGGTGCATGGAATAAAAAATAATTTAAGGACTCTAAAGCTGGATCGACAATATTCACTAGTATACATCAGGCATCTCGTATATACCAGGCATTCTTCTGAGAATATAATATCTATTCATTTATTTCATAGAAGCACAACATCAAAAACAAAACTGAGAATCTTTCTCAACTCTGTTTCAATAAGCCCTCTGGAATATCTTATCCAATTCAGGGCACGATGTATTAGGAAATTCATTGTCAGACTGGTATACATCAGGTATCTTGTATATACCAGGCATTCTTCTGAGAATATAATATCTATTCATTTATTTCATAGAAGCACAATATCAAAAACAAAACTGAGAATCTTTCTCAACTCTGTTTCAATTAGCCCTCTGGAATATCTTATCCAATTCAGGGCACAATGTATTAGGAAATTCATTGTCAGACTGAGATAAAGTCATAGGAAATTAAAACATAATAAAAGACATTGACCCCCTTTGTGGGGTCAAGTAATTGTTACAAAATATAGATGTGTGAAGAGTGAAAAAGTTGGCTTAAAGTTCAACATTCAGAAAACTAAGATCATGGCATCTGGTCCCATCACTTCATGGCAAATAGATGGGGAAACAGCGAAAACAGTGAGAGACTTTATTCCAGGGGGGCTCCAAAATCACTGCAGATGGTGACTGCAGCCTTGAAATTAAAAGACGCTTACTCCTATGGTTTTTCCTGTGGTCATGTATGGATGTGAGAGTTGGACTGTGAAGAAGGCTGAGCGCCGAAGAATTGATGCTTTTGAACTGCGGTGTTGGAGAAGACTCTTGAGAGTCCCTTGGATTGCAAGGAGATCCAACCAGTCCATTCTGAAGGAGATCAGCCCTGGATTTCTTTGGAAGGAATGATGCTAAAGCTGACTCCAGTACTTTGGCCACCTCATGCGAAGAGTTGACTGATTGGAAAAGACTCTGATGCTGGGAAGGATTGGGGGCAGGAGGAGAAGGGGATGACAGAGGATGAGATGGCTGGATGGCATCACGGACTCGATGGATGTGAGTCTGAGCAAACTCCGGGAGATGGTGATGGACAGGGAGGCCTGGCGTGCTGCGATTCATGGGGTCGCAAAGAGTCGGACACGACTGAGCAACTGAACTGAACTGAACTGATGGGGACAGAGTTTGGGGAAAACTTCGTCATCAGTTTTGTTCTGTTTTTTTCCTGAATCCATGTGCCAAATGTCCAGTGATATACTAATTCAGCATTTCTACACCCTTTATCCCACTGTAGGATTTATAGGCCTCCTTTCTTTTCTTGTCAAGCAAGATGAAGGCCAATTGTCTACTTTCACTAAGTCTCCTAACCGAGAAATGAAATGGGATCCTCCTCTAGGAAAGCAGAGAGAAGAAAGAAACCAATTGGCTCCTTATGGATCTGCTTAGGGTTTCTAGATGCTAATGCATCCAAAGTTACCATACCTTGCACCTTGTCATTGCCTTTTTCTTCCTATTTATTGGAGGCTATTAGAAAAGGATCCCTGACTGCCTTGTCATTCTTCCTATCTAGAGCCAACAGACCGGGTCTGTGCTATCTGCCCTTAGCCCTGGAACTTACAGAAGATGTAGAGGGACGAGTCTTTTATGATGCATCAGCTGTAGTAAAACCATGTTGGGAGTTTGCTAAATAAATCTTGAGGGTTTTATGAGCTTCTATTCCTCTCCTACCCTTTTTCCTAGACCCAGATGGAAAAAGGTAACTTGGAAAGCAGAGACTTGATGGATAAAAAGCTGAGTCCTTTGGGAACTGTGTCATATGATGCTCCTGCAGGTAGGGAGTTAAGATGTGGAAAATGGACTGGTTTGAAACTAAGGTAAGAAATTGCCCAGAAGCCAGGGATCTGGTGCATAAGCCCTGACACACAAACCAGGTTGAAGATGGAGAAAAAGAGACTACAGAGTCTTTATCACAATAAGTCCAATGTTTTGAGTGCTTTCTGAGCAACCTAAACTACTTAAGTTCTTTACATAATTTTTCTCTTTGAATCATCTCTCTTAGATATGGATGAGCAAACTCTTTGAAGTAGAAACTATTATCCCTACTGTGTGTAGGGGATGGATGGAGAGATGGAAATATGCCCAAAGGTACACAGTTAGCCTACATTTATAGCTACAGCTGTCTGACTTCAATATCTATGTTCTAAATGACCCTTTCCCACTGTCACCACTAATCTGATGAGTGTGACTGTAAATATTGAAATCCTAAACAAAATCCTGGGAAGCCTTACAAATAGCTGTGTAAAGAAGAGAAGCGAAAAGCAAAGGAGAAAAGGAACGATATAAGCATCTGGACGCAGAGTTCCAAAGACTAGAAAGAAGAGATAAGAAAGCCTTCCTCAGCGATCAATGCAAAGAAATAGAGGAAAAGAACAGAATGGGAAAGACTAGAGATCTCGTCAAGAAAATTAGAGATACCAAGGGAACATTTCATGCAAAGATGGGCTCGATAAAGGATAGAAATGGTATGGACCTAACAGAAGCAGAAAATATTAAGAAGAGGTGGCAAGAATACACAGAAGAACTGTACAAAAAAGATCTTCACGACCCAGATAATCATGAGGATGTGATCACTAATCTAGAGCCAGACATCCTGGAATGTGTAGTCAAGTGGGCCTTAGAAAGCATCACTACGAACAAAGCTAGTGGAGGTGATAGAATTCCAGTTGAGCTATTTCAAATTCTGAAAGATGATGCTGTGAAAGTGTTACACTCAATATGCCAGCAAATTTGGAAAACCCAGCAGTGGCTACAGGACTGGAAGAGGTCAGTTTTCATTCCAATTCCAAAGAAAGGCAATGCCAAAGAATGCTCAAACTACCACACAATTGCACTCATCTCACACGCTAGTAAAGTAATGCTCAAAATTCTCCAAGCCAGGCTTCAGCAATATGTGAACCGTGAACTCCCTGATGTTCAAGCTGGTTTTAGAACAGGCAGAGGAACCAGAGATCAAATTGCCAACATCCGCTGGATCATGGAAAAAGCAAGAGAGTTCCAGAAAAACATCTATTTCTGCTTTATTGACTATGCCAAAGCCTTTGAC
>SJYX01017367.1:494329-660513 GCA_006410675.1 Oreotragus oreotragus | reverse complement strand
CTCAAAAGCAGAGACATTACTTTGCCGACTAAGGTCTGTCTAGTCAAGGCTATGGTTTTTCCTGTGGTCATGTATGGATGTGAAAGTTGGACTGTGAAGAAAGCTGAGCGCCAAAGAATCAATGCTTTTGAACTGTGGTGTTGGAGAAGACTCCTGAGAGTCCCTTGGATTGCAAGGAGATCCAACCAGTCCATTCTGAAGGAGATAGGTCCTGGGTGTTCTTTGGAAGGAATGATGGTAAAGCTGAAACTCCAGTACTTTGGCCACCTCATGCGAAGAGTTAACTCATTGGAAAAGACTCTGATGCTGGGAGGGATTGGGGGCAAGAGAAGAAGGGGACAATAGAGGATGAGATGGCTGTATGGCATCACTGACTCAATGGACGTGAGTTTGGGTGAACTCTGGGAGTTGGTGGTGGACAGGGAGGCCTGATGTGCTGCGGTTCATGGGATCGCAAACAGTTGGACACAACTGAGTGAATGAACTGAACTGAACTGAACTACATCCTGTCATCCACAAACTGTATTAGACACTGTATATTGAACTGGCCAAACAGCTTGTTTAGGTTCTTCCATAATAGAATATGGAAACCCAAACAAACCTTTTGGCCAACCCTATACAGTGGTAAATAAGCAAATGTGGTCCTTGCCTTCACCAAGAGTGCATTCTAATTACATGGTTGTTAAAAGAAAACGTCATCTCTAAATGTATTTATTTGAATAATTTCTAAGACACATTGTTTAGCAAAGAAGCAAGAGGCAAAAACAGTATGTAGAATGCTATACAAAATAATTTTGCAATGCTATACCAAGAATATAATATAAATAAGTGTGTATATATAAACACACTTTATTATATGTTCTTAGATGGAATCAAAATTACCTCTGAGAGGATACACAACAAACTTGTAAGAGTAGTTATTTCTGAGAAAGCGAAGTCGTCGAACTTGGCAGGGGTAAAATGGTATGTTAGAGATTACTGGTTATTTACCCAGTATCCCCATTCTTCCTTCATAACAAAAACATTATTTTATTTGGGTACCCACGTATACTACAAAAATACTACACCTCTCAGCTTTCAAATGTCAGTATATGTAATTTGGCAAAGTTTCCAAGAAAACTCTGAAAAGTGAACTAATTTAGCTTAAGAAAGAAGGTCACTTGCCCTCTCTGCTTCCACATAGAACAGGCAAAGGACTGATGCCTGAATTTCTAGTAAGCACCTTAAACTATCAGTAACATCGAGGATGAACATTAAATTCTAAGCATAGTAAAGCAGAAATAGAGAAACCAGTGAAGCTCTGGTTTCAGTCCTAGATGCCCATTTCTGAGACTCTTCTACATGGAAAAAAAACGTATTTTCTATTTTGTTTAGGCCATAATTATTTCGGTTTTCTAATATATACAATCAGAAATAAAACTGATATGGAAAATTAATTATTATTACTGAATACCTTTAACTTTTAAAACTTTGAATTGTGTGTATTTATTTTCTATTTTTTAATTAAACATGCTTTTAATTTTATTCTTTTGATCATACAATTAAAATGTAGAAAGCTTTGGTAACTTTACAAAAGAAAATATACAGAATCCTGTCAAAAGCCATCATAGAACATACTGTGGGAGCATTACTTTAGATAAGTTGTTGAATCAAATGGCCTTAAGGAAGAGAGGTAGGAATGGGAAGGAAAACAAATGTGTGTATTTATTTTCTATTTTTTAATTAAACATGCTTTTAATTTTATTCTTTTGATCATACAATTAAAATGTAGAAAGCTTTGGTAACTTTACAAAAGAAAATATACAGAATCCTGTCAAAAGCCATCATAGAACATACTGTGGGAGCATTACTTTAGATAAGTTGTTGAATCAAATGGCCTTAAGGAAGAGAGGTAGGAATGGGAAGGAAAACAAGGGTAGAAGCAGAGAAGCCAGTCAGAAGACTGTTACTCGCCCAGACAAGATGGTGGCCTGGACCAGACTGGTGGCAGAGAAAATGAATTTGAGTGGGCAAATTTTGGAATAATAGTCAATAAATATACTGATGAATTAGAAAATGAGGCATGCAGTGTAAAAATCAAATATAATTCTAGGATTTTCTGATAACCTAGTAGACATGGACCCATTTACTATAATGGTATCACATACTGAGATTTCTGGGTATTGCTGAGCTTACATCTGAAGTTCATAATGATACATTTAATGTGAAATCAACAAGTTTACTTGAGGGATTTTTTTCTAGAAAGCTTCAATCTTCCAAAGGAGATATATATTTAGATTTAGTCAGTGTTTGGGTTATTTCAAGCAACTACAATGGAGGAATAGAACAAAGGAGGTCATATTATTTCCAAGAACATAACTGAATGATGGGCCATAGATGCTCAGCTTGAGAAGGAATAAAGTCAAGAAAAATAAAAATAATAAAATGAAGGTGATTTTTTTCAGTGGCTTGGTAGTTTTGATGTTCAACAAGTGTGACTGTATTAAGGATAGTTAAAAATTTGAGCCTGCAGTTAGAAGGTGATAATCAGAAAGTAGGATGTTTCAAATCTAAGTTTTAGAGATGAATCAGCCACAAAAATGAGATGTCAAAAACTGGTAGGTTAAACAAGAAAGACTAAGTTTTGAGTACAGGCTCAACTAAATATTCGAGCATTTCCAGTTTTCCTAGCTAAGGGATGCCCACTGTATGAAAATCACATTCTGAGGAAAAATAAATGTATGTAAGTGAAGTAATTACTAATAAAAGGGATACATACAGTACACACACAGTGTAATTTCTTAAACTAAGGATAAATCTGAGTAAAGCTTTGGAGAAGTCTAATACTCTTGCCTGGAAAATCCAATGGAGGGAGGAGCCTGGTGGGCTGCAGTCCATGGGGTCACTAAGAGTCGGACACAACTGAGCGACTTCACTTTCACTTTTCACTTTCATGCATTGGAGAAGGAAATGGCAACCCACTCCAGTGTTCTTGCCTGGAAAATGCCAGGGATGGGGGAGCCTGGTGGGCTGCCGTCTATGGGGTCACACAGAGTTGGACACGACTGAAGTGATACAGCAGCAGCAGACTTCAGACAAAGAATATATTCAACAGAGAAATAATCTGATATACAATCTTTAGCCTGTAGCCTCCCACTGATTTCAGACAAATAATTTAGTTAGGCAATAAGTAATTCATTTCATTTCTTTGTTATCTCATCTGATGCATCTGTAGACACCATCACCTGGGAGCCACCTTGCATTAGAAAATGAGCAGAAACTTATTCCAGTGCCCTTTATAAATTTGTCTGGGATTGGTGTAATTGTAGTAGTCTGCTCCCTGTATGGAGCTTCCTGATGCTTTATGTTGCACTGGAGGATTGAGTGCATGGATAATAGATAATAATGAGGAGAGTTGATAACAACTCAGGCCAAGCAGGGAAGGAGCAGTTTCTGCTGGAAACTTAGCACACCTCTACTCTTGTGCTGCGTGGTATGCACCCAGAACGCAATAGGACTGTGCATAGAGAGCGCCGGAACCGACTGACGGCCAAACTAAAATTTCAGAAGGGGTACTGGGAAAGACTAGAGATCTCTTCAAGGAAATTAGAGATACCAAGGGAACATTTCATGCAAAGATGGGACCTCCAGGATTTAACGCCTGATGATCTGAGGTGGAGCTGATGCAACAATAATAGAAATAAAGTGCACAACAGATGAAATGTGCTCGAATCACCCCGAAACCATCACCCCCTCAGTCTGTGGAAAAGTTGTCTTCCACGAAACCAGTCCCTGGTGCCAAAACCACTGCAAACCACTTCCCTGGCTGATAGCTCCTGAAGCAGGGGTGGGCAGGGGAGAGAAATGGTCTGTTTCAAAGTTTCATAAGGTAATTGCTCTGTGTGCACAAAGGACCTGAGAGGAGGCCAAGAAAGAGAAGGCGTCCCAGCTGAAACTTGGGAGTCTTTGTGGCCTTTGTCATCTGGGGCTGGGGTACTGGCTAGGATCCTCGAAAAACTCTGAATGTTGGTAGGAGACATGAAAAACAGCTCAGCCAGCCCCTCAGAACCCGCTGCTTCCATGCCATCTGCCTTCAACAGTGTTCCCCTGCTTTCCTTCCTAATTTCTCTTTCTGTATCCACCTTTAGTCACAATGGGGAGCTAGAAAAATAGATAATCACATGTTATCACACTTTGTGTGAAATCTTGTTCCTTTACTTAAAAATATGATACAACATTTACTAGCTCTCCTTTGGGCGGGGGGGAAGCCTCTACCTAAGAGAATTAGGTTGTTTTTATTTCTGCATAGCCTTTATCTATTTTAATTTACCCCTATGGGTCTGTAGCTCTCAAGAAAATGATTCCCTACCTTTGCCCTAAATAGTGTCTTTTATAATTCAAATTCGAAATAAGTACATTTCCCTCTCAGTTATAATTATTTTTAAAATTCCACTTTGGTAGTTACTAGTAATCTATAAAATAGCCTTTTCTATAAAATGCTGCTATAAATATGGGTGTACAAATATCTGATTGACACTATGTTTTCAGTTATTTGGGGTATATATTCAAAAGTAGAATTGCTGAATTATATGGCAATTCTACTCGTAAAGTTTTGAGAAAATGCCATACTGTTTTCCACAGGAGTGGCATCATCTTACAGCCCCACGAACAGAGCACAAGGATGCCAATTTCGCCACATCCTCACCAACACTTGCTATTTCTTGTTGTGATTTGTGGCCATCCTAATGTATATGAGGTGGTATCTCATTTTGGCTTTGATTTGAATCTCCTTCATGATCAAAGATACTGAGCATCTTTTCAGGAATTTGTTAGCCATTTGTATATCTTCTTTGAAGAAATGTCAATCAAATCCTTTGCCATTTTTTAAGTCTGATGTTTTGTTGTTGCTGTTGAAATATAGTTCTTTTTATATTCTGGCTATTAGCCCCTTATCAGAACTATAATTTACATTTACTCCCATTTTAAAGATTGCCTTTTCACTCTGTTGATTGTGTCTTTCATGTACAGAAGTTATCAGTTTTGATGTATGTGCATCTGACATAAGAAACTTCAGGTTTAGTCCTTCTAAGATATTTCTGAAATATCTTTTAACCATAAATGATCAATTCCTAGAAAAGTTATGACCAACCTGGATAGTATATTCAAAAGCAGAGACATTACTTTGCCGACTAAGGTCCACCTCGTCAAGGCTATGGTTTTTCCTGTGGTCATGTATGGATGTGAAAGTTGGACTGTGAAGAAAGCTGAGCGCCAAAGAATCAATGCTTTTGAACTGTGGTGTTGGAGAAGACCCCTGAGAGTCCCTTGGACTGCAAGGAGATTCAACCAGTCCATTCTGAAGGAGATCAACCCTGGGATTTCTTTGGAAGTACTGATGCTAAAGCTGAAACTCCAGTACTTTGGCCACCTCATGCGAAGAGTTGACTCATTGGAAAAGACTCTGATGCTCGGAGGGATTGGGGACGGGAGGAGAAGGGGACGACCGAGGATGAGATGGCTGGATGGCATCACGGACTCGATGGACGTGAGTCTGAGTGAACTCTGGGAGTTGGTGATGGACAGGGAGGCCTGGCGTGCTGCGATTCATGGGGTCGCAAAGAGTCGGACATGACTGAGTGACTGAACTGAACGAACTGAACTGATATTCACCATAGGATGTATAATCAATATATATGCTTTCAAAGAGGAAATTCCTGGAAACTGGGAAAAGCCCAACTATTTTTCCAAACTTCTTTCCATATACACAGTTGGCAGCTACACCCTTAAGCTCAAGACATTATTTCCAGTTAATATGAAAACTTACCCCAAAGGTGTAATACTTAAACGTTGTTATCAGTCAGCATAAATAAGGCACTGTAGCATGTGTTTAATCACAAGGGAGAAGGAAGGAAGCATGGCATGAACAACCAAGATGCTGAGGAAGAGCTAAAATATAAGACCGTCAGGATGGAAACTGATAGTAAGGGTTCCCACTTACACAGTGCTTGCAACGTGCCAGGCATTGTTCTAGGTGCTCTGCAAGCTTTAACTTGAGATGTGTGCAAGTGTTTCTCTTTTATAAATGAGAAAAAGGAGACATGAGTTTCAGGAGCTTGCCTAAGGTAGTGCGTGACTGAGCCAGGATTCAAAGGGATCTAGCGGGAGCTAGTGTAGTCATTACACTCCCAAGGGAACACGACCCTCTGGACGCAGCCTTTGTGCCCACCTCCGCCACTGCTCACTGGAGACCACTCTGGTGCCTCTAGGGCTGAGATTATTTCTCTCTTGGAAATGATCTTCCACATGCAAATGGAAGACATTCAAACCAAGATACGTAGGCCCTCGTGTAAGTAACAATTAATTCACCTCCTATCTTCGCTTCCTAGGGCCAGGTTTTCTCTCTCTCATTCTACTTCTATCTGATTCTCTCAGAGAGGTCAACACACCATGGCTCTGATGGAAGTGCTTAGAGAAAGTTGATACTGAGAGCCCACAAGGCAACAAGCACGTGCATTATTACTCATGTCATTCTCCCCACCTCCCTGCAAGGCCTGCCTTCACCTTCACAGCAGAGAGAAGTGAGGTTCAGAAATGTGAGACTACTTGCCCCAAATCTCACAGTCAGTGGATGGAGGGAGCAGGATTTGAACTCAGAACTTTGATCACCTGCCTCCTGCCTCCTCCTGGGGGCCTTGAGGCTCTCTGTCTTTCTGAGGGTCCCTGTCTGCTGAAGGGCAGCCCAGCGTGCTCTTCCAAAGGCCAGACACCTCTGTCTTACCCCCTCTCACTCAGCTCTTTATTCATCTTCAGAGCTCACATCACGGACTTCTTCCCTGCAGGTGCTCAGGGCTCTCGCTGTCAGAGATGAAAAGTAACCTTCTCTACCGTGAATGTATGTCTCACATGAAAGCTGGCATCACAGCACAGTTTGCTACCCTGTGGTCCAGCCCTGCTGGCAACCTCCACCCTCGCTTCTCCTCTCTCCGTAACTCCACAGGCAAGTCTGCTGGTAGACATCCCCCACTGCTGTGCATACACTCACACATACATGCACACCCAAACACACACACCACATGCATATGTAAACACACACTTCTCACACAGTACACATATGTACTCCCCCCCAACACACACACACCTCACACCACACATAAACACACAACTCATTTACACCTTTACACCTCAGAGATACACAGACCTCATATACTACACACATATCCCTCATCACACACACACATCTGATACCACACATACTTCATAACTGCACACAAACCACAAACACATCCAAGAATACTTAATACACACACCCCACATACAGACCTTAAAACACACATATAAGCATATACATATATACCTCACTGTATACACACACACACACACACACACACTCATACCCTCCTCATACAGCCACCCCACATAAATGTAGGAAAGGAAAAAATTTTTTTCTATATAGTCATAGGTTCTGGGGCTGACATCTATGAATTAAACTGACAAAAGACAAGTTAGCAAGAAAAATGGTTTATTACATATGTATACAGAGGCCTTCATAGAAAAATAGTGAAGCAGTGAGACCCAAGGGCTTTATATATCACTTTAACAAAGAGCAATAAATTTGTGTAGAAGTGACAAGACAAAGAGAGAGGGGTTTAGACTTTAGGGGCAGTAAATTATGGGAAGGTAAATAAAAAGGGAAAACTAATGGAAAATGAGGGTTAGTCAGCAAGGTTCTGTTTATGAGACTCATCTCAATGCTGCCTCATGATAAATTTCACTCTCGCCTTCCTGGGGTGGAAGAGGGGATTTCTGGCAGAGAGGTTTTCTTATGGCTCCTGTTCTTGATTGCCTTTAGCTCAAAATAATCCTTACGCCACAGTGGGAGATTTTCCCTTTATACATCTCAAAGACACACACATAAACACACACACCTCACCTATTGCAACACATACAGTAGTTCTCCATATCTCTAGGTTCCACATGCATGGATTCAACCCGCCATAGATCAAAAACGTTTGGAAAAAAAATTCTAGAAAGTTCCAAAATGGAAAACTTAAATTTGTTGCACACTAGCAACTATTTACATGGTATTTACATTGTATTTACAACTATTTAAACACCATTTACATTGTATTAGGTATTATAAATAACCTGGAGATGATTTAAAGTATATGCTGCTGCTGCTGCTGCTAAGTCACTTCAGTCGTGTCCGACTCTGTGTGACCCCATAGACGGAGATCAAACCTGGGTCTCTTACATTGCTGGCGGGTTCTTTACTGTCTGAGCCACCAGGGAAGACTCTTACACCTCAGAGACACACACATAAAACCATATGCTGCACATAATAAACACACACACACACACCTCACACAGCTCATACACACGTATACCGCCCTTGCTGCACACACACACCACACACACCACACACACCGTGTACATGCTCCGCCCACAGACTCCCCCTTCATCCTTCGAGATCCACTTCCCTTGGAAGCCTGTCCAGTTCCACCAGCACGAGGCTGGATCCAGAGACCCTCTGGGGGTCCCCTGCCTGACCTGTCATCTCTCCATTGTCGCTGTCTGTCTTCTCCAGCAGAAGATGGATTTCTGAAGGCTCGACAAGTGTTTATTCACATTTCTACCCACTTCCCCCACCCCTGCACCAGCACAGCACTCAGAATCTTGGCAGATACTTCTGGAATGAAAATTTGCTCTTCCTCTGATAAGAGGCCAGTGGATTAGTAAGCCAGCATCGCCTGCTAATTCCAGACTGTCTTTCTGGGTCCAAATATTAATCACTATAAGCTGATGCTTAACCTCGGGACAGTTTGCTAATCAGTGATGTGGAGATGTCAACAGCAGCTAGCTCCCACTCACCGGGAAGATTCAGGGAGGTTTTAGAACAAGGAGACGTAAATAGTACGGCATATATTAGCCCTAAACAAATAACATTATCAATCAATACACTGGGGATGGAAAGCCACACAGCTCTGCTAGAAAAAGCCAACCCTGATATCTGGTCTGACCAGGCAAGATGCCGATTCTGCCACCTTCCTGGGCCCCTTCTCTTATCTCAAGCAGACAGGTGTTCCCAGGCACAGTGGATTCAAGAAAAGCGGCTTTCAATCCAGTCTAACCAGACTGGGCATCTCTGCTCTCAGGTGCGTTAATAAACAGACCTGCCATCTAGCTCAGATCCCCCAGTACACGTGTGCTCCTGTTTGTAACTATAGTCTTTGTTCTAAACCCACGCCAATGCCTGCTTAATGTTTCTGACAGACTGGTTCTTTCTATTAGGTGACTTTCTGAATAAATGAAAAACATTTCCCTGTGGCCTGCCTGTCACAGTTTTCTTTTTTTCTGTCCTTTAATTGGGAACACTTTCCGACCTCACCAAGGCCTGTCTGCCTCCTAGTGAGGTAAAGATTTGATTTCTTCCCTATTAAAATTTCCTTCTGAGTCAACATGGGTATATTGGGGTAAAAAAAAAATAAATCTAGCTAAGAGGAGGGGTGAGAGCAGAAAAATATACAATTCTGTGAGTTAAAAGAAGGTGAGTGGTTCAGGTCCATTAGGATGCTGGCAGGAGCCGGGCTGGGCAGCAGATGCTGACGGCCCTCCCGACGGGTCTGCACGGGCTCCTCAGAGCCCAGTGTTCAACATCCCTGCGTGGCAATTTCATCCCCTGCAAATGCTGCACATTACAGTGCATTAGAGAGACAGAACTGTCAGGATTTTCTTGCTGAAAGACTTAGGTGGGAAAGGGGGTGGGGTGACCTGCATGAATGCAGTTTCACTTGAACTTGCTAGAAATAGATTTCACACCTGTTTCCTGCTCCTTGAACGTGCTGCTTTCTGCATTTCAGGCCACCGTGCGCACAACCCATCATCCCCGATTCAATGACATTGCTCGCTAGTTCATAGAACCTGAAAGATTGGAGTTGGGCGGGATCATTTCTGGGGGCCACTCTCATTCCATCGAGGGTTACGAAGCTACCAGGGGAAGGTGCCTGGGGCTCAGGGACCCCTGGTTAATGCTTCCAGAGGTGCTGTGTGCACATCAAACACTTGGATTGCTGTGCTTTGTGAAATGCTTTAACACAAGCAACAAGGTAGGCTGAGTGCCACAGAAGACAAAAGCGTCACTCTGTTGGCTCCTCATATCAGCTGACATCATCCAGATCT
Source organism: Oreotragus oreotragus (assembly GCA_006410675.1). Lineage (NCBI taxonomy): Eukaryota > Metazoa > Chordata > Mammalia > Artiodactyla > Bovidae > Oreotragus > Oreotragus oreotragus. Next base: position 650,358 of record SJYX01017367.1, on the reverse strand, counting down.
TTCTGATGGGGGAACTGAGTGGTGGGCTGGTTCAGGTCACTGCTCTCAGGTCAGCTAGTTAACCACGGATCTATAAGCCTCCTGTGTGACCTGGGTAGTCTGCAAGGGGTGCTGTAACAAGCTGCCACAAACTAGCTGGCTTGAAACAACAGACATTTATTCTCTTGGAGTCCCAGGAACCAGAGGTCTGAAATCCAGACGTGAGCTGGGTCGATTCCTACAGAGGGCTCTGAGCGAAGATCTGGCCAGCTCTCTCTCTTCTGTGAAACGAAAAAGGTTGCTGCTGTATCAAAAAACCAAAGGCTGTGGTGGCCATCAGTCGCTACCATCACCCTGGATGGTGAGCCCTGAGGGGACACAGGATGGAGAAAAGCAGGATACTGACCCTACATAGTTACGATGCACTTGCAAGGAATGATTTTGAAGAGCCCCAAATCCTGCATCTTCCCATTCATATTAAAGTGTTTAAATTCATTAACTTGAGCAATCTGGTTTTCTTCAATTAACAGTAATATTTTGAAGTTTCACTACCTGGGCTTTGTTGCAAAAACTATGCTGGCCCCTCCCTTACCTCTTCAGAGCAGTCTCTTAGAGCTATCTGAGAGGCTGTGTTCTGCATTTCTGTCCTCAGTTTTGTCCACCAAATAAAAAATAATTCTCAGCTTTTAGGCTGTGCATTTTTTTCCAGTCGGCGTTTCCTGTGGTTGCCAGTAGTCCCTGGCATTGCTCAGCTTTGGCAGTAGAGTTCCAGTCTGTTTCCATTTTCGCATGGCGTGTCTTCCCTGAGTGTATCCCCTGGGCGTGTGCAAATTTCCCTCCTTTGGTGAAGACAACAACTACTGCATTTAAGGCTCACCTTAAAATTTTTCTTGGTTACCTTCCTATCACCAGCCTCCTCCACAACTCCTTGTCCTTGGTCAAAGGTGGTGCTGCCTGTATGCTAAGTTGCTTCAGTCATGTACGATTCTGTGCAACCGCATGTCCGTGGGATCCTCCAGGCAAGAATACTGGTGTGAGTTGCCATGCCCTCCTCCAGAGGATCTTCCTGACCCTATTTATTTAACGCCAAATTCTAAGCCATCTCTGAGAGTTACTCTCTTTTCTGTGGTTGTCTCCCATGTATACAGAAGGTATGCATGATAATAAGCTTCTGTTGATTGATTCTCTTGTGAATCTGTCTTTGATTACAGGAGCCCCAGCTGAGAACTTAGGAGGGTCAACGGAAAGCCATGTTTTCCCTCCCTACAACCTCATCTCAACTGAATTAATGGATTCTTCAAAGACCTATTTTCAAATAAGGTCCTATTCATAGATTCCAGATGGGTATGAATTTTGGAGGACATTATGCAACCCAGTACAGTAACCTTCACCCCGTTTATCCTTTACCAGCCTCAGTGTCTTCATCTGTACCTCAGTGGGTTCCTGGGAGAATGAAATGAGGAGACCCGTGAAAAGGGCTTTGCCCTGGTTTCGGCAGTCCACAGATGTTGGTTACCCTTGCTGCTAGCACGTCTTCATCAACACTATTGTTACCGAACCAGGATCACTTGTGGCCTGGCGTGCAGCAAGCCAAAACCCTGAGACACTGAGGTCTGAGCCAAAGAGAAAATGTATATGCAAAGCATTCAACAAAGAGAGGTGAGAACAAACCTCAAATCCACCTCCCCAAAGGCACGGGGTGAGGGGCATTTATGGGATAAAGAATGAAAAAGCATGACGGTCCCAACAGAGGCCTGGGGACAGGAGGAGCGTGGGGAAGGGGACTGAAGAAAGGTGCAGCGATTGTTCTGCACAGGTGTAATAAGCTACAGGGCTCCCCATGTTCAAAAGATCTCTGAGTGGACACTCACACGTGTCCAGTTGAAGGGGCATGGTCCTCTCCAGTCTTAACCAGGTTGGCTCAAACTAGACACAACTGACTCTCAAGTTCTGGAAAACACCTTGGAAGACCACCTCACTGTTAAAGCTATGTGCTGCTCAGAGGACATGCAAGCCTTCATTGGCAATAATTAAAGCAATCTTCATTAGTGAAGGCAAGTTATAGGTGAAATGGATTTAACTAATGATTACCCACGGTTTCAGCATCCTCAGCATCATCACCTTCATCTTCTTCAGCCACTGGGGTCACAGGAGCTGTGAGAGTCACAAAGAGGAACAGCACACAGCCTCTGCTCTCAAGGGGCCTGCGGTTCTAGCTACGGGAGCTGCCCTAACGTGACTTTCCTACTAAAGCGCTAAGCATGATGGTGTCTAACAGGACGGCCAAGGAAGAGGAGACCAGGGTGGAAGAGGTCTGAATAGACACGTGCCCAGGTGACACCCATGAGAGTGACCTTTTCAAAGAGTCCTGGGGCAGCTGGGCCCCCTGCCCCCACCCCGAGCCTCAGTCCACTGCCCAGAAGGGGCACCTCTTCATTCCTGCACCGTGGAACCAGATCGAGGGCACACAGCCACATGGTGGTCACCCACATGCTTTATTACCGATGGAGTATGGACGGACTCTGAGAGGCACTAGCTTCTCCCTTGGAAAATTGCGTCTCTAACTGAAATAACGTCAACTGCATTTTGGTGAGACGTCTGAGATCTGGGACTCGAGGGGGCTCTCAGGGCACCTCCTTTACTTACCTTACAGGTTCAAAGAACATCAGTCCCACCGTGAGTGAGCCCCGTCTCTCTGTTGACTGAAAAATACACACAACCTAAAAATTGAGAATTACCTTTTATTCAGTGGCCTTTCTGAGGACTTGTGCCCAGGAGGTAGCCTCTCAGATAGCTCCAAGGGACTGCTCCAAAGAGGTAAGGGAGAAGTCAGGATACTTGGAGTTTTGCAGCAAAACCAGGTAGTCAGAAGATTACTGTTAAAGAAATCAGATATCTCAAGATGCTATGTAGGAAGATGCAATAGCCTGGGCACATCGAAATGATTCCTTTGTTAGGCACCTTCACTATTTAGGGCCAGTTTCCTGGTTTTTTTTCATCCTGAATCCTCAGGGTGCACAGTTGGGGGCTGCAGTGGCTGGTGGCTTGATGGCCACAGGTTCCTTTGTTTATTGGTATGTCAGGAGGCATATTTGGTCCAGACCTTCTGAATTCATAGTACCTGTGCTACACTGGCTGTGATGGGAAGCCTGTAAAGCTTGTTATCAGAATGCTTCTCCCACCCCTGGAAAGCACGAGCTGTTGATGCAGATCTCAGCAGTGCAAAAGTCCAAGGGTCGAGAATGTGTATGGCTAAAACCACACTTTGGAGCACTCAGCGGTTCTTGAGTTAACAGTGCAATTGACCCTCCTCTGCTCCAGCACTTCCATCCAGAGAGACCTTGGAAAACCAGCCCCATTGTCAGCTCATGAGAGCGTGCTTCTGAAGTGTTCTGCTGAGGCAACTGGCTTTCTTTCATCTGCTGGGGGCCTTGCCTTTCATGTGAGTCATAAATAAGATGAATCTTACTCATCAATGAGCAAGGGCAAGAAGGCAAAATTATTCCTCTAATAATAGATTCCCTGGGCTGAAATAATCTGATTGACTTTCTTTGATAGGAAGGATAAAATTGATTCATGTAAATGTATTCCCCTTTGAAGAGGACTCCAATGCGCTGACTTGAGGCAAAGCATGATATATTTGGTGGTTGGGTAGCAGCTGTTATATCCTTAAATCTCAAATGTGATTTGGGTGCTGGGACTTTATAGTACAAAAGAAGGCCACATTCATAGAGCAGGCCACCAAAGCTTTCATATGTCCAATATATTTTTACTGAACCTAATAATCTTAGCTCCAATTATTGGTCCTCTAAGAAGAGGTCAAATGTATAACAATAATAATATAGCCAGAATTTTCTAGAAGGGTTTGGGTATTAACTCCTTGCCACTGAATGGAAGATCATAGATCTTGATGTTTATGTTAAAAACATGACGGTAATCTTTTGTGTTGATGAGTTGGATGGAGATGCAGAAGAGGGAGAGTGTGTCTTTAAAATTCCAAGGTACAGAGGAAGCCCTTGACAATTCTTTAGAAAGATACAGGACCTCTTCCTACCTCACCTTATCTTCTGTGCCTTTCGCCTACTTCCTGGTAAAAATAATCATTGCAACAATCATTGTGGTGATAGCGCCAGGGATAATAACGTCGACATTTACAGAGAGTTCTGTATGTGTCAGGAATGGTGCTAACGGCTTTACAGATATCTTGTCATTGAGCCCTGCCAACGATGTGATGACGTTATACAGCACTGCTAGTGACCCCATTTTACAGATGAAGAACTGAGGCCCAAGGTCACACAACTGGAATTCAACCTCAGCAGTAAGTTCAGGGGCTCACCCCCGCCCCCCTCTGCTTCAGAAGTATCCCCTGCCTTTTGCATTCTTCTTATGCTGGTGAATCCCTTAAAACATCTGGACAGAAAAGGGTTAAATGCAGTCTGTGGGAGAAACTGGACGAGGCCGGGACAGTGAGGACTTGCAGGAGAGGGGTTGCTCCTGCAGGTAGAGGTGGACGTTATGCTACAGAAGCTGGTGACAGGCAAGAGGTCACCTTCTGGGCGGGCAGGTGATGTCAGAGTACAGAGTCAGAAAAGTGGACTAACCAGAACAAGCTCTTTAAGACATTCAGAAAAGCAGGAAGCCACAGAGACTTCTGTCTGCTGATGGGAAAGGTCAGCCTCTGAACAAAGAATTCAGACAGTCCCTGATTTTTGTGAGTGCAAAGTCATGGAAACCTAGACGCTTGCAGTGGGCTACAGTCTAAGTCAGACTACAGAACTCAGGCATCACTGCTGACTCTCCTGGTTATTGGACCAGAAGTCCTTGAATTGCCCCTGAATTTGGGCTACCCAGGGCTTGTCTGCCAAACTTCTCCCCAGCGTTCTTGGTGAACTCACGGATTCCCAAGGCCTACCTCAAGCAAGCACAGCTTGGCAATCTGTGTTTTTATAAGCATCCAGGTGATCCTTGTGATCAAGGAAATCTAGAGAACAATGAAGGAGGCTATTTAGAGCCTGGGGGCCACACCTGCAAGTAGAGGTGAGGAAGGCTTAGCTGTGGGGAGAGGAGGGCGTGGGATCACACAGCTGGGCAGGAAATCATATTTTAGGGTCGCCAGTGTGTCCCAGTTTGCCCGGGACTGAGAGGGTTGCTGCGACACGGGACTTTCAGTTTTAAAACTGGGACAGTTCCAGGAAAACCCTGTTTTTATCGTAAAGCCACACTCCCTGCTTGCCATAAGCCTCACATGACCCCAGAATTTCAAAACTGTCTATTCTCCTTTCCCAGTAGAATCTGGCTTCCTGGGCTTTAGAAGGAAAGCCTTGCTGAATCGAGTATCGCACACTGAATTATGTATGACTGATAGCTCCACTGGCCTCCCAAAGGTATTTGCATTTTTTAAAAAGGGGGACTATATTTTATTTTGCCTTCTGCATTTCTGTTGCAGTTGAAATTACCCAGCATTTTCAAAAATCAACAGTAAAACTTGTAGTTGCATTTCAGAAAAATGATACAAGTATCTATTCTGCAATTTCTTTTATGTTTCCTAGAGAACAGATAAATGTACACCTCTCTCTCAAAAGTAGTGTGCATTCCACTCATCAAAGTTAGATATGAATTCTTATTGTCTTGTCAAAGCAATTTTCATCTCTTTCCTTTCCCTGAATTCAGTACTATGACTTTAAGGGAAAAAAAATCTTTCCATACATGCCTGAAGTCATTTGCTTGGAGCTTACTAAGAGAAATTAGAAAAGCAAGGTGAATAACTAAACCAAATATTGTATGGCGAATTAATGCAAATACCAGAGCAGAAAAAGATTTACTTTACAGAAAAAATAATTATAATATTAATAAAATACAAATGGGACCCAAACCTCTGAGCTGACACTTGCTGGGTGCGTGCCTCTGAGGCCGCCGAGGAAGGCGTCTCAGACATGACATTTCCCCAGAGCCGCGAGTCCCCAGCACGGAAAGCGTAAGTTGACTGGGAAGGGAGGAACTTGAACCCTGAGTCCAGATAGAAGAGGGAGAATAAGAGTCTTTCTCTCTCTTTCTGTCACTGTTGCTGAAGCTTAGTCCAGGTGAAAAGAGAGCAGTAGCCTCAGAAGGGAGGCAGGGATAGCACAGTAGCCTCATGCATAGACGCGTGTCGCCTTCATGCTGCCTGCATTCAAATTCCAGCTGTGCCACATGGGAGCTGTGTGACCTTGGGCAAGCTACTTACCCTCTCGTAGCCTAAGCTGAATAGGGGATTGTGAGAATTCATAAACTAATATACATAAAGAACTGCCACTGATCAGTGCTCTGTTAAGAGTCTTCTTATATTAAGAAGGATAATGATAACAGGTAGTAAATAAGCCATAGAGATCTAACTCATAGGGTAATGAATAGAGACAATAGTAGAGTACTATCATTATTTAATGTGACAAATATCAAGATGGCTGGCAATCATATTACAACCTATAAGTGTATTAAAGTAACAGCCTGTATACCTTACTTTTATACGATGTTACATGTCAAACTTATTCGATTAAAACAGACAAAAAGGATAATGGTAGAACTATCCACATCTGTTATCTTGAGCACACTGGTTAATTTTTAAAATTGCTCTGAGCACAAGCTGTGTGACATTGCCAGATGCAGTCTGCCAAATGGTTCCGCTGGGTACCCAGGGTGGTGGTTGTCTGAATGAATTGCCACATTTAAAAAGATCGGAAACTCTCACATAAAAATACACGTTTCCAGCCATTTTGAAAAAGCAGAAGGATCTGGACATGCTGCACGCATATCTGTGTGACCACCCTCAGCCAGGGCTGAGTGGAAAATGTGCCTACTAATTTGTCGGGGACCCCACAACCAGATTTACTGTAGGCAATGGAATTTGCAAGGCTTATTCTAAGGCGGGGATCAACCAAGCCCAGCCCACCAACTGGTTATGTAAATAAAGTTTTACTGGGGGACTTCTCTGGTGGTCCAGGGGCAAAGACTCCAATGCAGGGTCCCAGGTTCAGTCCCTGATCAGGAAACTAGATCTTACATGCCGCAACTAAACGTCCTGGATAGCCAAATAAATGATAAGGAAACAAATGTCTTTAAAATACAGTTATATTGAAATATAGCTATAATCATTCGTTTACATATTGCCTATTGTTGCTTTTACATTATAATGGCAGAGTTGAGTAGTTGGAACAGAAAGTATATGGCTCACGAAGTCTAAAAATATTACTCTCTAGCCCCTTATGGAAAAATGCTTGCTAAACCCCATTTCTCAGGTATTATCTTTCTGTAGAGAGTTTGCTTAAAGATGGCTTATTTTTACACTTTTTAAAATAGTGTATTCAGAATTGTAAAACGTATTATTGTTGTTTAGCTGCTGCTGCTAAACAGCAGCAGTCGTGTCCGACTCTGTGCGACCCCATAGACGGCAGCCCACCAGGCTCCCCTGTCCCTGGGATGCTCCAGGCAAGAACACTGGAGTGGGTTGCCATTTCCTTCTCCAATGCATGAAAGTGAAAAGTGAAAGTGAAGTCACTCAGTTGTGTCCAACTCTTCGCAACCCCATGGACTGCAGCCCACCAGGCTCCTCTGTCCATGGGATTTTCCAGGCAAGAGTACTGGAGTGGGGTGCCATTGCCTTCTCCGTTGTTGTTTAGAGGGAAAGTAAGTTCATCAAAGCCATTACCTTGAATCACAGAAAAGCTGAAACACTTGGAAGTTTGATCCAAGTGACTGTAGTTCCCTCGCTTCCCCTGTGCCTCTTCCCCCATTGTGCCTAAACTGCAGGACCAGTTCTTAAACTACATGATAAAGATGAGGCAATATAGCTTATATGACACCATATTTAAAAGTAGCACTTAGATTTTGTTATCAGTATAGAACTCTTTTCCTAAATCAAGTGAAATGTCCATTTCCTCTGGCTTCACCTGAATCACTGGAATCAAAAGCAGGCCCCAAATATTGAACTCCCCTCCTGTTACAGTTCTATTTGTGAAGTTTCTCTTTAAGAAACAAAATGAGTCCCACTAACGGTCTCTAAAGCCTCTTTCGACTCGTAACATTCTATGGTTCAACCACCTGAAAATCAGGAGCTACCACGCTAGGTGGTTGCTGTGTGCCAGCTCTGGTGCCGAGCAGCTGGGAAGCATCAGCTCTTTCAGTTTCCCAGGTTCCTCATCAGGAAAAGGGCATAGTCGCCGTACCTCCCTAGTAAGCGAGGATTAAATGGAGAAACACCTTACGCATGACCTGTAGGAAAGTCTGTCTATTATTTTTATTTCACTCCTGACCACTCAGAACGCACTATACGACCTCACTAAAGTCTACCATTTCTTGAGAGTGCTATGCTCTAAACATTTCTTGACCCGCCTATCCCTTCCTAAGTGTCTCCTCTTTCCTCATGACTCTCTAGAATGATCAAAAAAAACCTGAGTCTTAGCTCTCAATCACTATTAGAGTGCATTCAGGATCTGTGTATTTAGGCAAGTCGTTTTTGGAGGGAGGTATTTCCCACAGATCATTCAGTATTCTGAATACAATAGTGGGTTCAGAAGCCAATTGTGTTGCGCAACCCACAAATCTCATTTTCCAAGCCTGCTCTTCAGTGTCTTTTCTTACAACCTGTATTTGAGCTATTCATCTTGAACTAAATTGCCATATGATGTGAGAATTAAAACTTCACATCTGCAGCTTTCTGCAATATAAAATAAGCCACACATATTTGTGTATAATTAAACCAATCAGGCGTATTAGGAACACATGTTTACTGATTCAAACTGTAGCATGATAAGCCAAGACTGTAGCACTTGTCTTAGTCTTTCCGGGAGGGGAGACATTCCATAAACTCATGGACAGTTTTCAAGTGGCCCGTGTAAGTGCCCAGAAGCTCCTGTCAGCCCCATATCTGGTCTTTGCTTTAGGATAATCATTTCTTCCTCTGGTTCCCAACTTTGTCTGTACACTGAAATCACTCGGAACACATTGTCGATACTAATGCCTTGGTTACACCCCTACAGCTTGTGACTTAATGGGTCTGGGTAGAGCCTCACCAGCTTCTCTGGTGGCTCAGCAGGAAAGAATCCGCCTGCCAATGCAGGAGGCGCAGTTTGATCCCTGTGTTGGGAAGATCCCCTGGAGAAGGAAATAGCAACCCACTCCAGTATTTTTGCCTGGGAAATCCCATGGACAGATGAGCCTGGAGGGCTACAGTCCATGGGGTCGCAAAGAGTTAGACACGACTGNGCCAATGCAGGAGGCGCAGTTTGATCCCTGTGTTGGGAAGATCCCCTGGAGAAGGAAATAGCAACCCACTCCAGTATTTTTGCCTGGGAAATCCCATGGACAGATGAGCCTGGAGGGCTACAGTCCATGGGGTCGCAAAGAGTTAGACACGACTGAGCTACTAAACAGCAGCCTGGTCATCAAAACTTTTAATGTTCCTCTGGTGATTCTAATTGCAACAAAATGTGAAAACCATTGATCTATAACATTATCAAATGAACAGGTTGTTTAATGATCATAGTTTCATTCTTTTATATGCAAAGTACACCGTGCCCTCTACAGCTGTACAAAATGCCTCGAAATTTTCAACAATTGTAAGCTGCATACTGAGTTGTATACAGGGAGCTCCGCATTTCCAGAACACTCTTTGCTCTGGTATGTATTGGAGTGTTGCATAATTACACAACTCAGTAATGGGTAAAGAAGTACTCCACTAGACATTAGTAGGGGTTAGAAGAAAGAAAAGAGGTTCAGAACCACAGAAATAAATAAAAATTAAGTAGTTCTTTACTGTGGGATTTCCCAGAAACTTTAATATAACTAACGGACTTCCCTGGTGGCTCAGAGGTTAAAGCGTCTGCCTCCAATGTGGGAGACCTGGGTTCGATCCCTGGGTTGGGAAGATCCCCTGGAGAAGGAAATGGCAACCCACTCCAGTATTCTTGCCTGGAGAATCCCATGGACGGAGGAGCCTGGTAGACTACAGTCCATGGGGTCACAAAGAGTCGGACATGACTGAGCGACTTCACCTTCACTTTCAACATGCATGTAAATGTTCAGGAGCATTTCCCAAGCTCATCTGATCACAGAATGCTTCCATCACCCTGTCTACATCTCAGATGTGCCTATAACATCTTCCAGAACATCCTGATGGATACTTTGACAAGCTTAGGTTCAGAGGGTTTTGTGTTCTGGCAACAGGCAAGGAGGGGGTTGCTGAAGGAAGCACAGAACACAGAGCTGACGCGTAACTCTGCACTGGGAACAAGGGCCCCACTCCTGGGAAGCTGACCTTTGCAGTCCACGGGTCCTTTTTCACTCTGGCTTACTGAGGCTGGTGGCGAGGCCCTAGGTTGCTCAACTCTCCCTATACCTGGGTGAGCCATGTCTTTGTCTTCCAATCTCCGTGGGTCACAAAGAAGTTCTGACAGGTGGGAACTATAAGTTAGTGGCACTCTGTATGGAGAGGGAATGGGGGTCAATGCCAGGGCTCAGTGTTCTTTCCCACATGGCAGAGGAAAGCAGAGGAGGATGAAAGATATAGTCTAGCACATACCTAACAGTTCTGTTCTTCTGACCTCTACCATCTACTAATTCTGGCAGCATGAACCTGGGCCAACCTTCTCATCTATAAAACAGGGATACATAATAGCTGAGTATTCTCGTAGAGGTTAAATATGACTATGTAAGTGAAAGCGGTATATGAACCATAATGGCCTATGCAGATGATGAAAATTACTTTTATTATCATGGTCATTATCATCAGTAGGATTCTCTCCCTGAGTCTATCTGAATAATAACCCAGGGGGAATTTGATTGGAAAATCTATAGCCGTGCAAAATTGTCTCACTAGGTTTTTTTTAACTTTTTATTTCATATTGGAGTAAAGCCGATTAACAATGTTGTGATAGTTTCAGGTGTAGAGCAAAGGGACTCAGCATAAATACACCCGTCTCCATTCTCCCCCAAACACCTCCATCTAGGCTGCCACATAACACTGAGCGGAGTTCTCTGTGCTGTACAGTAGGTCCTTGTTGGTTATCCATTTAAAATATAGCATGTTTCACTAGATTTTAATAAATATTGCCAAGCAGAAGAGAGAGGTACTGCTAACGTCTTTAGAGGAATTGTTTTGCTTATTCTCCTGAAACCTTGAAAATGAGCTTAAAGTTCACTTCATGCCACTATTTAATAGTCGGTTGTCTCCTACCTTCGCTTCAAATGCATCTTGTTAGCAGATGGTTCCTTTGTGAGAGCACTTTAATGACTGGTTGAGTGATAAACACCTGCATCTTTCTCCAAGGTGGTGGCTTTCCACAGGGTGGAGCTGAACTGGAGCAGCTCATAATGAGAGGACAGAATATGAGCAGCAGTTTATCTCCCTTCAGGTTTTTCCCATCGCCCCAATTCTATTTTTGCAGACATGACTGTGAGCATAGCTGGGAGGTAGTTTTCATCCACCTTAACCAAACCTGGAGAATCCTAGAACCCCCGAAGCTGGAGTCTAGCTATACTTGTGGTTCTTTTCACTGATAGTCCTTCCTGATGGACTGTTTCTCATCCAATTCATTCCATGTGCCAATTTGCCAGGGTGCACACTTCCTTTGTCCTCTAACTGGCACAGGAGATCTCTGTTCTTCCTTTTATTGTGCAAATTGTACTGAATCTGTTTGTTTTGTTTCCCACCAAGTGGCGCCCCTCCCTTCCTCTCCACCCATCCTGTGTGGAAATCCTCCCTTTCTTTCTAAGGTGCCTCCTTCGGGCCACTTGATGCCAAGCCCTGGACAACCGTTGTCTTTAAGGAGCACCCCCACCCCACCACCACGGAGACAACCCCTTTGAGTTGTTCTTTCTGCTTAGACCACCCTACATAGTGTTTGGTCTAACATGCCCCTGTTTGCTCGGAGGGATAGAAATATGCATATGCTTTGAATGGCTTGACTCCTAATACACAAGAGAATCACATCTTTCTGCTTTATAAAACCTGAGTACCCCTGACTTCTTCCAAGCTCATCACAATAATCAAAGCAGCAGAGACTTCTTTATAAGTATATGTACTGGGCTTTCATAGGCGCCATCTCATTAGACCTCCCTCCCCCTCGTCTCTGTGGAGCCTCACTAAGGGGGAAGTAGGTGGCTGAGCAATCTTCTTATTCAAAGTCAACAGGAAGCAGGCAAGGGTGAAGCTACATTTTTAGTGAAGGGGCTAGGAACCTTTTTTTTTTTTTTTTGGCTCTTTGTGTTTTATTAATTATTTTTGTTGGTCTCCATCACAGATGGAATTTTCACTGGTAATTCCTTAGAACTGAATCCATTCCTATGGGATTCAGCACAGTGAAAATAAATTTCAAGCCATAGAGCTAGGAAATGATAACAACAACAATTAAAAAGGGGCAGGAGGGACCTGGGGACAGCCCACAGGATCAGTTCAGTTCTCAGCTGCTGTTGGGCTTTGCAAAGCTTGGCTCATTATAACCTGTTCAACATAGTCCTTCGAGGGACGTTCAGTTCTTCCGAATTCATTTTGTAAGGGAGAGGTCTGCCAGAAAAGAACCACCACTGACTAGCTGGTTCCACTCCTGTCGAATGTAGCTGCCTCTTCACATGGTGCTTTCTCTCGGAGTAAAGAGAAACTTGTTTTAGGGGCTTATGGTAATAAGCTGTATTATTAGAGCTTATTACAAGTTCTATTCTCTATCAAATGTAAGAGAATCTATTATAAAATGTAAATAGCAGCGTTATAGCTTGGAATATTCTAGAAAGTAGGCATGAATGTGCCCACACAGCCAAGTATGACCTGCCCAGGGAACCCTCTCTGCTCAGCCTCCACCCCCACTATCACCATAGAGTCTCTCTTCCCTTCATGGACATCTCTGATGGGAGACCCCTCAGAACTCCTCTTTTAAAGAAACATCCAGACTTGTCCCTTCTCATCCCCTTTTCCTGCTTTACTTTCCCTTGTATTACTACCTGTCTTTGCCAGTGTCCTCTTATTAGAATGTAAGTTCCACAAGAGCAGTGATTTTTTTTTTTCTGCTTTATTCACATACCTCTGTGCATGGCATCCATAGGCACTCAAATATCTGTCAAATGAACAAATCAATGAATGACCACATAGAACTGACAGTTACTAAGAACAGTGATTTTTCTCTTTTTTCTACTTCTTTTAGTAAACCTTCAATACCTGTAAAGGGTAGGAAAGATTGTAATTCAAAAACATTAACAAAGATTCTTTAAATCATAGATCAGGGCAAGTTTAAAGAATAAGGGCGATAAAGTCCCTTATTTACTTTGCAATGACAGCATTAAGGTGAACTGCTGGCAAGAGCTGTTCAACCTTGATGATAAACAATTTGAAAATGTAAATGAACAGCAGCAAAGCGAAAAGAAAGAAAAAGTATGTCCCAGCAGCCTAGCCTCACTGACGGAGCCAGAGAAGGAAGCTTAAGCTGTACAAACTGATACCCAACTTTAGAAAAATGACCCAGAGTGTGTAGAATGAACTGACGGTAGGTTCTTAATAACTAACCTGCTCTCTGGGAGCCTTGCTACTTTTTTTTTCTTTTAAAGTAGTCCTCTTTCTGGATATGGTTGTTGTTGTTCAATTGCTAAGTCATGTCTGACTCTTTGCGACCCCGTGGACTGCAGCACACCAGGCTTCCCTGTCCTTCACCATCTCCCGGAGTTTGCTCAAACTCATGTCCATTGAGTGGGTGATACCATCCAACTATCTCATCCTCTGAATATTATTGAATTCAATTTTTAAATATTATTAAGGCTTGCAATAAAANACTGCAGCACACCAGGCTTCCCTGTCCTTCACCATCTCCCGGAGTTTGCTCAAACTCATGTCCATTGAGTGGGTGATACCATCCAACTATCTCATCCTCTGAATATTATTGAATTCAATTTTTAAATATTATTAAGGCTTGCAATAAAACTTGTCAGGCTTTGTGCTTGGCCCTGGGATATCACTATGCCCAAGTCAGACCCAGACCCATGGGGCCTAGAACTGAGACTCAGGTGCAAAACAGAGATAAATATAGAGACCATTACCACCCAGTGTGGTAAGGAAAGCAGCATATGTTACAGTGTTGGCAGCTATCTGGTTCTTAGGGTGGTTGGTAGGTGCGTAGGTATTCATTTTTATGACTATGTTTCATAACTTACATATATGTACACATATGTATTTGTTATTTTGCATGTACCAAATTTTACATCATTTAAAAGGTGACATTTAGAGGATATGGAGGCAGCCAGGGTGCACCTCATCATAACCTAGTGGGTGCCATATGAAAGATGTAACCAGAATAATGAGTAAGAATGAGCCAGAGAAGGAGAGACAGGCAAAGGAGAGAGGTCTCAGACAGAAGGAGCACGGAGGAGAGGCCTGGATGAGGTGAGGAAGGGCAGGACCTGTCTGAGGAAGGCAGAGTGGCAGAGTAGTCTAGTGTGGCTGAGTGATGGTGGCCCCGAGCACCGGCCCAGATGCTAAGGATTTTGTGAGCCAGTCCAAGAAACAGAACTTTATCCCAAAGACAATGAGGAGTCATGGAAGGGTTTTGTCCTGAGCTGAGTTACAGGATTAGATCCACGTCTGAGAAACATCATGCAAGCTGCAGGGTGTTTAGTGAACTGAAGGGAACAAGACTGGAAACAGGAAAATCACTTGAGACGCATTTGTTTACTTACACATTTTACAAAGATCAGAAAGTTTGAAAATGTACAACACTGGTCAGAGTGCAGAGAGGCAGAGAATGTAAATCAACATGGCGTCCTAAGAGGGCAGTTTGTCAATATCTATGATAATAAATAATTCATATACCTTTGACCTAACAGTTCTATTGCTACAAATAAATCTGGCAGATAAATTTGCACACCTGATAAGAGATGTATGTGTTAGATGTTCACTGAAGTACCCATAGTATAAAGAGGATAGCTCCTTTTAAAAATGAGTTAGATAGTTCTGTGTAGGCATGAAAAGATCTCTTACATATGTAAATGAGTAAAGCAAGATCTCAAATATTGGATATGATAGTCTTCCATGCACATAAAATAACATATGTATACACTGATGCATCTATGATTTTGTTGATGCATAGGAAAATATTTGGCAGGATAAATTGGTTGCCTCTGAAGAGATAGCCTGAAGATCTGGTAGAGGAGAAAATTTACTTTTTATTAAATATATTTTTAATTTTGTTTTTGTATGGTAAGGACAGTTAACATGATATCTACTCTCTCAATAAATATTTAAGTGTACAAAACATTATTATTGACTACAGGTACTTTCCTTCTTTTTAATTGCTGAGTATAAATATATATATTTATAAATATATATATATATATCCACACACACATATATATAAATCTTACATCTTCTTAATCTGTTCATCTGTTAATGGACACTTAGTTTGCTTTCATATCTTGGCAATGATGCTGCTGTGAACATGGGGATACATGTATTTTTTCAAATTATGTAGTATTTTTTGGCTTTTCTGAATATATACCCAGGAGTGAAATTGCTTGGTCATGTGGTAGTTCTATTTTTAGTTTCTTGAGAAACCTCCACACTGTTTTCCACAGTGGCTGCACCAATTTATATTCCTACAAGCAGTGTCCAAGGCTTCCCTTTTCTCTATATCCTCACCAACATTTGTCGTGTTCTTTTTGATGACAGTCATTCTGTACAGCAGATCTTTAGAACTTAGCTTCCTTAACTGAAACTTTGTGCCCACTGATTAATGTTTAATTAAAACATAACACACATGATGAAAAGATCATGCCAGGTAAAACTGTATAGGCATATGTGTACATATTATATTTTAATTAAACATTATGGGGTTTTGTGCAATTGTGTTTAAGATGGATTTTCTAGTACCTGGTAAAAGATTATGTAACCTGTCATTCCTCAGCCAAGACCTGGTCAATCCTTGCTACTCCCAGAGGTCCAGTAAGAAGATGTTTTCAAGGTGGCTTCTATACCTAACTATTTTCTAAAGAGAGAACAAAAATGGCCCATGGCCCCTAGAAGGCCCTTTTGGAGGCCTGATCCATAGGAGGTGCCTCCTGCTTTGAAAACAGAGTAATGAGGAATCTGACCATAACCTAGTATATCTTTCCATTCCAAACAAAATCTTGGGTCAAGCTTTTATCCTGTCAGACCATCTCCTGCTCTCCTGCTTGTCTAAACCTTCCTCCAGGCAGCTGCTAAGGCCCTCTGCCCCAGATGGGCCACGGGAGGGCTAGAAATCAGGCCTTGGGAAGGCAGCCTGGAGGGGGCCTCCTGTTAGACAGAGGCCACCCAGCCCACCTTTCCCTCCTACTCTGGCCCGCCCTCCCCTCTGTGCAACCTTGGCAGAGAAGCATGTCTTCTTTCCTGGCCAGTGATGCTCAGAGGGAGGAACCAGGCCTGGAGAAGCGGATTCTTTCCCAACACTCAACATGCAGCATGCATCAGAGACCCTTTTCACTTGACTCAGAGGCAGGGGCATCACCCTCAAGGATTCCCAAGCACTTTCCCAGCAGGTGTGCTCAGGTTCATGCTGGTGAAAAAAGTTTTCCTGGAGGTTAGGCGGGGATTGGAATCTAGCCCGTCCACTTATATTTCTATTCCCCATCCCTTCGGCCTATTTATAAAGAGCTCTTCATTTTCAATGTGATGTTTACTTTGGAATACTCCAGGGAACTTCTGCTCCATCTTCCAGCCTCCAAGACCCTGAATAATTGATTTTAAAAGTAGCTCACGGCATATTTGCTCCATGAGGGGGAAAGAGAGTGCAATGTAGAAAGGCAGTTTAAATGGGCAGAAAGATAGGCGAACAATCTTTTTTGTGTTCTAAAAACCTCAAACAAATGTATATGTACATGTAATGGCTAACGATGAGCTAGCAATTTGGCTCCGCATCACATGAGATGGAGCTCATATCAGAACAGGCAAGTGGTAAGGTGGAAGAGGGCCGTTACTGCCCTCAGCCAGCTTCCTCTCTGACCACTCCTTTTATTTGTTAATATTGAGAAATAAATAGGCTCTTCTTAAAGGAAAATAAAAAGTGGCTTGCAAACTTCAGCTTGAAAAATTCATTTAAAACATAATGTCCTCTCACCAAAGATAAAGGTAACTATATAACATAAATTAACTATATAGCATATATTAATTTTATATCATACATAGCTTGGTTGTAGCAATCATCTCACAATGTATCAAATTTCAAAACATCACAAAGTATATCTCAAATATATGCAATTATTTATCAATTAGACCTCAGTAAAGTTGGAAAAATAAATTTAAAAAAATAATGTCTTTTGTAGTAATTGCATTCAATTATAACAACCATAGCAAAACAGAAGTTTTGATCTTAAACATGGAAAACTGATACTTTCTTTTGGATTGTCTTATAAATCCAAGCACTGGATATAAAATGCTCAGAGAAAACTCAACGCTTCAGTTTGAGACATGTCAGTGTAAGGTTTTCTTCCTAAGAAACCTCTGGAAATGTTATATACAACCTGTACCATTAAAGCACCATCCTGCTTTACTGCACATTGGTTCCTAGGTAATCACTTCATTTTTACTTAAATCATTGCAGAGGCCGAGGCCACGGAGAAGTGGGACATAAGATGGACAAGTTTTGGTAGTTGGAGGGCACAGGCAGGAAGCATTTCCAGCTGGGATGCTGCCAGAGTGGTATATGATGATGGAGGACCCTGGCCTCTAAGGCAGTTGTTTCAAGTGCTGGGAAGGGAGGGGTTTTAGTTTCCTAAGGCTGCTCTAACAAGGTACCAAAAACTGGTTGGCTTAACCAAACAGAAATGTGTCATCTCAGTTCTGGAGGCTTAAAGTCCAAAAGCGAGGTTGTGCTTTCTCTGATGTCTCTGGAGGAGACTCCATCCCAGCCTCCTCTGGCTTCCAGTGTTTAGGGCGATTCTCGGTTTTTCTTCGCTTGTAGCTGCATCACCCCAGTCATATGGCCTTGTTTTCCCTGAACATCTCTGTCTCTGTGTCCAACTTTCCCCTTTGTATAAGGGCACCAGTCATCTTGGCTTACAGCCCACCCCGGTGACTTCCTTTTAAGTTGCTTGCCCTGTCCCCAGAGAAGGTCAGACTCTGAGATATTGGAGATTAGCACATCAGCACATCTTCTTCCGAGGGACACAGTTCAGTTTATAGCAAGAGGGGCTTGGAAGACCCCTGGGTGGATGGGGAGAAGGGGTGGTACCAGACGGAAGTGGGGCTGGGAGGCTGTCAGCTCTACCCTGAATCCAGTTCTCAGTGACACACAGAGTTGCCTGGATCCCTTCGATCAGGGAAGAAAAACAAAAACGTGGCTTTCTGAGCCACACAGACCACCACAGAGCCCCATTCTCTGCCTCTAGACCATTGTACAGAGGCGTCTCCAGCACACGAGGCAGACAGTTTAAAGCACAAAGCAAAACAGACTTCTTTCTGTCATTAAGAGAGCTCTCTGGAAAGAGATACCTTTCCTGTGATAAACGCAGAGGTGAACACATGCTCTCAGGAGCAATGGCTCAGTAGCTGGCTGGCGGTCGGCCAGAATAAGCACACATCTGCTCACACCCAGCGGGGCACCCTGGGTGGGCGATATTTAAAGTAAAATACAGCAGCTCTAGTGAAGTTTCCATAGCGGTCACTTGATAAACTGGTGATTTTGTTGAGGTGGAGAGAAAGACAAGGGCAAAAGAAGGGTGAAATTGAGGGAAAAGAACATTTTAATTGATATAAAAAGTGGAAGCTGTGAGCTTGCCGGTCAGAGCAGTCGTGATTTAAGTCTGGAATACCATTTTAAGTTGGACTCCAATTTTTAGGGCGTGGGAAGACCTGACCTTATAATCCCATAAATTTGAAAGTGGTTGTAGACATTCACTTCTCAGCTTAAAAGCATAGCCTCTTCTTTTAAGGGGCATGTGATGTTTTAAAGGAAGTTACATGGGTCTAAAACTGACAAGGGACTTTTAGGACACATTCATTTTTTATTGACAGTCCGGCTAAATATGTAATTGTGACAGGATGTTAAAAACCATCAGCTGACCACGTGTCCCTTCCCTTATAAGTGGATTTTCCCATTCGGGATGGGGGACATGGTTGGGTAAAAACCACGAAGATGCCACACCCAAGGTTCCATTGCTAAAGGGTTGATGATTTCCAGTTTGTTTGTACAACTAGCAATAAACCAGCTGACTCTTAAGAGTTCAGAAGAGTCATCTTACAGTCATTCTGTAGGATATTTGAGGGGAAAAGCCTGATTCTAATGTTCAGTTACTCTAAGGGACACACTTCTCTGTGACTGGGATCCCATTAGCAGGGATCAGTCACATGGCCTCACACAGATGCTGTAGGATGGAAATCAGTCTAATTGTGTGCCCCAGAGGGGAAAACTCGGATATTGGTAGTCTGCCGTGGTAGGCAAGGTTGGACAAAAATAAAAAGAAGACAAGGGCTTTGATAGAAACACAACCTCAAGCTCTAGGTTTCATCTCTCCTTTCCTTCCAAGAGATGGACATCAATGTCATAGGTCCTTATTTGTAGAGAGAACCCTGCCTCCCATGAGGTGTACGGCGTAGACACATGGAAGAGAGGAAATATCCCTTTTTTCTTCACAATAGTCTTTGCCCTGTGACTAATTAGACATACTGTGTGTGTGTGTTAGTCCCTCGGTCATGTCTGACTCTTTGTGACCCCATCGACTATAGCCCACCAGGGCTCCACAGTCTATGGAATTCTCCAGGCAAGAATACCGGAGTGGGTAGTCATGCCCTTCTCCAGATCTTCCCTACCTAGGGACTGAACTCAGGTCTCCTGCATTGAAGGCAGATTCTTTACCATCTGAGCCACCAGGGAACATAAGACACAAGGGGAAATGAAACCAGGGAAGAAAAGACACAAGGGGAAATGAAACAATCAGTGGAGAAAGTTATTTGAACCATATAAATATCTCTATGTATATCCCATCTGAACTGCTACGTAAAAAGAACTATGCACTTTTCCTTCCGTGTCCTCAGAGACTTGGTTGGTGAAGTGGGCTTCCCTAGAAGTATGAAGACAGCTCATGCAAGCCCTGAGGAGAAAAATCTATTTAACTCTTTTAGGGTTTTTTGACTATTCTGCAAATATTCTGATCATGAGCTGACAAGCTATAAGGCCAGGAGCATCTGAGGCCACCTGGGGAGAGCAGAGACAGGAATACCCTGCTCAGCTGAGGATGACAGTCACCAAGAGGTCAAGCAAATTCAATTTTAAAGAGCACTTGAAAGGGGCAGAAAAGACGTGACAGTGGGAGGAAGCAGAATATGATGAGGCAATAACTGGAGAGAGTAACTGAGGACTCTCAGCTGTTTTATTTGACCCTCTCTAAACATGTACGTATCAGAGGTTCTCGTATAAGCCCCAGAAGCTTGGTCTGCCTGAAAGATGCCAGTAAAGGAGGAGAAGTTCGCAGACACACCCAACTTCCCTTTTTACATCTTCTTGTCTCCCAGACTTCCTCCTCTGACTCCCAGATGCCTGGGGTCCTCTTGTTGTCTACTGATTCCTCCAGCAGTTACCCCATTTCCCCCTGTGCTTACATGCTGCTAAGTCGCTTCGGTCGTGTCCGACTCTGTGGGACCCCATAGACGGCAGCCCACCAGGCTCCCCCATCCCTGGGATTCTCCAGGCAAGAACACCGGAGTGGGTTGCCATTTCCTTCTCCAATGGATGAACGTGAAAAGTGAAAGTGAAGTCACTCAGTCGTGTCCGTCTCTTGGCGACCCCATGGACTGCAGCCCACCAGGCTCCTCTGTCCATGGGATTTTCCAGGCAAGAGTACTGGAGTGGGGTGCCATTGCCTTCTCCAGTGCTTACATAGTAAACTGGAATTTTGCTCCTTGATTTAACTTGTGAATGACTGAGAGTTCTATTAACTTGATTTATTAACCTTCCCACTATGTTTTGCACTTATAAAGACAAATGAATCAATTCTTAGTAATAGGCTTCAAGGGTCAGTGAAAGTGTTAGTCGCTCAGTTGTGTCCACCTTTTTTGAGACCCCATGGACTGTAGTCTACCAGGGCTCCCCAGTCAATGGAATTCTCCAGGCAAGTATACTGGAATGGTTTGCCGATCCTTTCTCCAAGGGATCTTCCTGACTCAGGGATTGAACCCAGGTCTCCTGCATTGCAGGCATATTCTTTACCGTCTGAGCCACCGGGGAAGCTCCTCAAGGGTCAGAAGTGGGAAAATATTCTTGTTCTGCCTATTATATTATGGGGTGGTCCTATATCAGGTCTATAACATTCCTTTGAAATAACTGATCTAGTAACTATTTGATCTAGTTAAAGGCCTAGACTTTTCTTAATACCATAAATCTGGGTTTAAAGCAATCACGGGATTGTGTACTGAACTTTTCCAGTGCAGGGTGTCATATTTTAATTTCCTCACAATTTGATCCTAGAATAATAGAGCCATAGGGTTTTGTTTTAGTTTTGTTTTGTTTTTCTCACTTGTTACAGTTTTGAACCATGACCTATGATGTGAACAGTTTCTTTCCAAAGCACCGCATGACTCAAGGGCTGAGAGCAGGCCAGATATGTAGGACTTGTGGGTATGTTTGGGGAAAAATTAAGTATAAATGAAAAGCTCTTTGATGGGCTGTATTTGTGGCTGTTTGTCACTGTGCTGATTATGACATTATTGCTTCTCTCTGCTGCTTATGACATAAAACAACAATTTCAACTTGGTCACAGTGTTTTCGAGTCAGGAATTTGGGAAAGCCCTGCTGAGACAGAGCATTTCTGCTCCACATGCATCAGCTGGGGTGGCTCGGTGGGCGGAAGGGTCCACTCCAGCGTGACTTCACCTGACTGGCATGCTGGTGCTGGCTCTAGCCTGGGACCTCAGCGGCGGCTCTCAGCCTTGGCTCCCCGGCACGTTTGCCTCTCCACGGAGCTGCTTAGGCTTCCTGCCAGCATGGTGGCTGGGTTCCAAGAGTGAGCATTCCCAGAGTCCAAGGAGGAAGCCAGTGGGCTCCTGCTGGCCGAGACATGGAAATCAAGTGGCTCAACTTCCGCTGCATTCAACTGGTCAAATCACTGCCAATCACTGAGTCTAACCCAGATGCAAGAGGAGGGAAATGGGATCCCAGTGCTGAATGATACAGGAGCAAAGAACAAGTGGCCATCTTTAAATACCCGCAGACCTTCTTGAAAGGAACTATCCTAAAAGGATATAAAATAATGTTAACTGCATTATTAACCCTACCATCATATCTCCTCCTCCTCCCTGAATACAGTCTGTTATCCACTGGCCACTCTACCACCGGAAACATTAATATTACTTAGTCTCCAGGTTCAAGGGCTCTCTGGGTGCTCACTCAGGCCTGTGTACCTACAGCTGGACCGGGCTGCCTATTCACTTTTCCCATAATCCAGCTCAGAAGTGCCAGATGGGTTTTAGTGTTTTTAACTCTTATTATCAGTTTACCCTTAAAGAAAAGAACAGGGGAACGCCTCTAGACTTCTCTATTTCTTTAACAAATACTTACGAAATGCCTCTTAGGTCCAGAGCACTGTACCATGTTCTAGAATGTGGAAGAGAAAAAGGAAAGATTTGCTGTTCTCACAGTTGCTTCCAGTCTCATCGGGGAGGTGGGTGTGTTCAGAATTAGCAGAGAGGAGGAGAAGAGAGCAAGTCTTGGGAATGCTGAATATGGGTTGAGAAGGGAAACAGACAACTTTGTGTTTTTGACTCACAAAACCAGTGTTTGTGTGTAGAGGAGTGGCGATCCAGGGTAATGGAGGTGGTCCCCATCAGCAGAAAATAGACATAGGAACATAAGACCTGGACTCAAGGGGTGGACCAAGAGAGCAACATTGGGGTGAAGTGTTAAAGCTCAGGCTCTCCACCAGACTTCCTGACTCTGCTAGCTGTGTGACTTTGGGCAAGTTACTTAACCTCTCTGTGCCTCAGAATCCTTACTTGTTCAGTTCAGTCACTCAGGTCTCAGGTCTCGACCGCATGGACTGCAGCATGCTGGGCCTCCCTGTCCTGTGCATCACCAATTCTTGGAGTTTACTCAAACTCATGTCCATTGAGTTGGTGATACCATCCAACTATCTCATCCTCTGTCATCCCCTTCTCCTCCTGCTTTTAATCTTTCCCAGAATCAGGGTCTTTTCAAATGAGTCAGTTCTTCACATGAGGTGGCCAAAGTATTGGAGTTTCAACTTTAGCATCAGTCCTACCAATGAATATTCAGGGCTGATTTCCTTTAAGATGGACTGGTTGGATCTCCTTGCAGTCCAAGGGGCTCTCAAGAGTCTTATCCAACATCACAGTTCAAAAGCATCAATTCTTCAGTGCTCAGCTTTCTTTATAGTCCAACTCTCACATCCATACACGACTACTGGAAAAACCATAGCTTTGACTAGATGGACCTTTGTTGGCAAAGTAATGTCTCTGCTTTTTAATATGCTTTCTAGGTTGGTCATAGCTTTTCTTCCAAGGAGCAAGCGTCTTTTAATTTCATGGCTGCAGTCACCATCTGCAGTGATTTTGGAGCCCAAGAAAATAAAGTCTGACACTGTTTCCATTGTTTCCCCATCTATTTGCCATGAAGTGATGGGACCAGACACCATGATCTCTGTTTTCTGAATGTTGAGATTTAAGCCAACTTTTTCACTCTCCTCTTTCACTTTCATCATTTAGTTCTTCTTCAATTTCCGCCATTAGTGTGGTGTCATCTGCATATCTGAGGTTACTGGTATTTCTCCCAGTAATCTTGATTCCAGCTTGTGCTTCATCCAGCCCAGCGTTTCTCATGATGTACACTGCATAGAAGTTAAATAAGCAGGGTGACAATATACAGCCTTGAGGTACTTCTTTCTTGATTTGGAACCAGTTGTTCCATGTCTAGTTCTAACTGTTGCTTCCTGACCTGCATACAGATTTCTCAGGAGGCAGTAAGGTGGTCTGGTATTCCCATCTCTTTAAGAATTTTCCAGTTTGTTGTGATTCACACAGTCAAAGGCTTTGGCATGGTCAATAAAGCAGAAGTAGATGTTTTTCTGGAACTCTCTTGCTTTTTCCGTGATCCAGTGGATGCTGGCAATTTGATCTCTGGTTCCTCTGCCTTTTCTAAATCCAGCTTGAACATCTGGGAGTTCACAGTTCACATATTGCTGAAGCCTGGCTTGGAGAATTTTGAGCATTACTTTACTAGCATGTGACAGGAACAATGACTGTACCTAATACATAGGATGCTTAAGAGAATTTAGTGAGTTAAGATTTATAAAGCCCTGAGAATGGTGCCCAGCATGCATTAAGTACTACATGAGTATTTGTTACACAAGTATACTAAGCCCCCAATAGGCTTTCCCAGTGGCTCAGTGGCAGTGAATCCGCCTGCCAATACAGGAGATATGGGTTTGATCCCCGGGTGGGGAAGATCCCCTGGAGACAGGAATGGCAACCCACTCCAGTGTACTTGCCTGGGAAATCCCATGGGCAGAGGAGCCTGGAGGGCTACAGTCCATGGGGTCGCAAAGAGTCATATACGACTTGATGTGTTACTGAGACCCAATAGTTTTTACTCATCAATGATTGCAGAAAGCTCATTCTTAACGCAAAGGACACCTATAATTTGGAAGACAGAACAACTGAATATACCTGTAAATGCAAATATAGAGGCACAATATTGGCTATGTTGTAGATACCCATGGGTATCTACATGTAATTAAGTTGAATGGAAGGTTATGGTGTTCTTTCTCTGGAGAAGGGCTTTGAGGTTTGGGTAGAATTTGATTAATAATTATTATTATTAATTATTAAATATCACTTAACCAATACATGTGGAGTTCTGGGCTTATGGTATGAGTGACATGGCTGAGACATACACAGTGACACAGCTGTGAGTGAAAATGACAAGGTCCATACTTGTAAACTCCTGGCGTTTACTTCCTGGTGGTGAAATAAAGACGCAGGATGTGACACAGCACACACGAAGCACACACAGAGGAACAAGCAAGATGCGAGTGTCGGGGAACAGGAGACAAAACAAACTAGAGCAGGTGGCCTGTTCAGTGTAGCACAGGACAGACAAGGAGAAAGTCATGGGCTCCCAGAGAAGAGGTCAGATGGAAATGGCCTGAGCCAGAGTGTGAAGCCGCTAGAGCTCCCTGCAAACAGTTTCTATCTAATGCATGGGTGCTACCTGACATCTTAGATCCCAGCTAAGACAAGAAGAGTTAGGTCAGGCAGAGATTATGGCAAGAGTCTTGGTTTCACATAACTTTCTGATTTCAACAGCTGTCAAGCATTAAAACAAGGCCAGTTTCAGAATGTAAAATACAAAAATCAATTGTATTTCTATATACTAACAAAGAATAATATGATAATTGTGTTACGACAACAGTTCTATTTGCAATAAAATCAAAAGGAATAATATATGTGAGAATAAATTTTAAAAAGAAGTACAAAGCTTCTACTTTGAAAACTACAAAACGTTGTTGAAAGAAGTTCAAAAAGACTAAATTAAATAGAAAGATACCCCCATGTTCATGGATTAGAGGAATTAATATTGTTAAAAATGATAGTATTAATATAGTTAAAAATGATAGCTCCATCCCCAAATGGATCTACATATTACCACAGTTCCTGTCAAAATCCCCACTGTCTTCTTTGCAGAAATTGATGAGCTGACCTTAAAATTCGTATAGAAACTTGATGGATCTAGAACAGCTAAAACAACTTTGAAATAAACTTTGAAACCACAAAGTTGGAGAACTCACTTCCTCCTTTCAAACTTATTGTGCTATAGTAATCAAAACTGTGATACCATTAAAAGGATAGACAGATAGATCAATAGAATAGAACTGAAATTCTCATCTTGTCAGTTGGTTTTCTTCAAGAGTGCCAAGGCAATTCAAAGGGGACAGAATAGTTTTTCAACAAATGGTGCTTCGATGATTGGATATCCATTTGCAAAAGAGTGAAGTTGGACTGATTCCTCACAGTTGACAATCAGTAACTCAAAATGGATTATAGACCTAATATAAGAGCTAAAATCAAAAAACTCTTAGAAGAAAATGGAAAAAATTTAATGACCTTCTGTGAGGCGAAGCATGAACAAAAGAAAAATGATTAGACTATCAAAATTAAATACCTTTATACTTCATGAACTAACACAGTGTTTTTGCCAGACAAAAGGAGGAGAAGAGGCTGACGGACAACTTTAAAAAATCTCATGAGGTGACTTACTGTGTTTTCTTAGGGAAGAGTGAGAAGGAATTAGAGAAAGACTTGTCTTATTTGTGTCAGAACTGAACGCAGTTACTATACAAAGCTTGTAAAGCTTCAGCTGCTTTGTCTAGAAGTGCTTTTTAGCTTTTAGGTGTTTCTAGTATTTCCCCAAGCTGCTCACCTGAGCTTGCAGAAGACTCAAGAGTTGCGCTGCAAAAATGGAAACCATAGCAATCTCACACACCTTTTCATTAGGGCATCTACACCAGAGCTGTAAATCGGTGACAGCAAAAGTTGAAAGGACTTTTTTGTGAGGCTATAATCCAGTTTATCTCCTAGGCTTCTGCTTTAATATTTCCACAAATCATTTTTATAGTTCTTCAGGTTTATGGCATTTTTATATAACTTATTTCACCTAATTACTGTAATAACTATAGAAGATAGATATTATTAACCCTCACTTTATAGCTATGAAGAAACTGAAGCTCAGAGAGTTTATAAGTTATGCTGACAGAAAACGCAATCTCTGGCCAGTCTTTCTAAACACAGTAAAAGAAAAAGAAATGGTGATAATAGTGATGGCATGATTGAACTGTTGTTCAGTTATTCTGTCATTTCCAGCTCTTTGTGACCACATGGACTGCAGAGTGCCAGGCTTCCCTGTCTTTCACCATCTCCTGGAACTGGCTCAGACTCATGTCTCTTGAGTCAGTGATGTCATCCAGATTTTCAAATGTGGCCTGTGTAACAATAGCATGTGATTAAACCATTGGCTAACATTAATAATGCTTTATAACCATATCATTGTATTGGTTACAATACGGGAAAGAAGGCAGAAATTCAAAATGGAACAAAAAAATCACTTCTTGAAAGTACTGCCAATACTAGTGATGTGACTGAGACAAGAAGATATTAGAGAGTGTAAACTCAAAAACAAACCACTATTTTCAAGTTAACTCATCAAGTAAAAGAGAGTTTTCCTAAATGTTCTCTAAACACCCACAATTTGACTATGATACAAGGAAGTACATTAACATTTGTATTTATGATCAATCTGTGGATTAATGCGTTCTGGAACATTTTGATTGTTTGGTGGATTGGTTACTAACTTTGTATGTTGACACATCCTCTCTATAAGCATACAGATTATGTGAAAAGTACTAATTACACATTCTGAGCTTGTATACCAAGTTGAAATCTAGCTCAAGAGTTTCCTTGATATTCAGGCTAAGTTCAAGGATAGCCATTTCTAAGATATTCTTCATCTTGATATTATGTATTATTGTGTCAATGTTTTTGAATCCCTCCTTTTTTAAATTACACTCAGCTAATGTTACATGTGATCAGATTGGCTAGTTTTCTGTGATTATGATTTCAGTGTGTCTGCCCTCTGATGCCCTCTCGCAACACCTACCAAAAACAATACTCAGTTGTGGATGTGACTGGTGATAGAAGCAAGGTCCAATGCTGTAAAGAGCAATATTGCATAGGAACCTGGAATGTCAGGTCCATGAATCAAGGCAAATTGGAAGTGGTCAAACANATTCCTTCTTACTTAATGCAGAACTTTTGTTATTTTTCTATCTCAGTTAATTTTGGCATGCGTTTATTTTATTTTTATGTATGTAATGTTACTGAGAATGTTGGTTAAGATTTGTTCTGAATTTCAGGACTTTCTTTTACTCTATTTTATTAAACCAAGAGAATATTTAAGATAACATGTGATAATTAATATGAAACTCCTTTAGATGGGACACTACGGTGATTTAAAAATTGTCTTAACAGTTTTATGAGATATATGTGGAGCAAATGACTCACTTCAGTTTAATGCATTGAAGTTGAATTTTTATCTCCATTCACCATATGCCGTATTTTAGCCTTTTTTGTATGTATTTTCTGTGACCCACATCCCATTGAAGTAGCTGGGCAAATTTGAGAATGTGATAATTTAGGCATGGAATCTTCACAAAGAGATGGCAGGAGGCAGAAAAGAAACGATCTTGGATCTCTCAGCAGTGTTTGTCTTTTTCTGTCCTACTGCACTTAGCATAAAGCCCTGAAGGTCCATCTATGCTGTCACAAATGTCGATTTCCTTCTTTCTTATTCCTGAGTAATATTCCGTGTGTGTATGTGTGCGTGCACACACCTGCACACACACACACAACTTCTTTATCCATCTGTCCATTGATGGATACTTGGGTTGCTTCCATGTCTTGGCTATTATAAAGAATGCTGTGATGGGAGTATAGATATCTTTTCAAGTTAGTATTTTCATTTCTTTGAGATAAATACACAGAAATATAATCGCTGGATTAAGGGTAGTTCTAGTCTTAATTTTTAAAGGAATTTCCGTATTGTTTTCCATAAGGACTGCACCAATTTGCATTCCCACCAACAGTGAAGAAAGGTTCTATATTCTCTATATCCTTGTCAACACTTGTTATTTCATATCATTTTGATAATAGCTATTCTAACAATCATGAGGTGATATTATTGTGGTTTTGATTGCCATTTCCCTGATAATTAGTGATACAGAATACCTTTTCATATACCTGTTAGTCATCTTTATTTCTTCTTATATATCTACTCAGTTCTGCCTATTTTAAATTGTATTGTTTTTGCTATTGAATTGTATGAGTTCTTTATATATTTTGAATATTAAACTCTTATCAGATATATGGCTTGCAAATATTTGCTCCAGTTTTATAGGCTATCTTTCCATTTTATTGATGGTTCCAGTTTGCTGTGCAGAAGCTTTTTAGTTGATGTAGTCCCACTTGTTTATTTTTGCTTTTGCTTTATTGATTTGAGTAAAATCAGTAAGTTCTAATCATGAAAGTGGAGCTGTCATATTCACAATATATTTATCCAAATTCAACTACATGTATTAGCATAAAGAATCTATAATATCACCTATAACAATATGAACTTTATGTATTAGCTAATTATGTTAGCTTTATTTGGTGCTGGCCAGAAAACCAGAACCAATTAAATTCTGTATTGGAGAGAGAGAGTGCATAGTGTACTCACATAGTGTAGTTTATGGTGATTTAATGGGCTATTAAACATAATTTTTACAACATGCAATATTCTCCTTTGTACTTATTTTAAAACATAACCTGTGTTAGAGACGATTTTACTGTGGTATTAATATAAGTATTTTTCTATGAAGTATATTAATTTTGCATAATAAACTCGAATTCATTAGCTTTTAACCTACTCTTGCTGCTGCTGCTAAGTCACTTCAGTCGTGTTCGACTCTGTGTGACCCCATAGTCGGCAGCCCACCAGGCTCCCCCGTCCCTGGGATTCTCCAGGCAAGAATACTGGAGTGGGTTGCCATTTCCTTCTCCAATACATGAAAGAGAAAAGTGAAAGTGAAGTCGCCCCGTCTGTCCGACTGTTAGCGACCCCATGGACTGCAGCCCACCAGGCTACTCCGTCCATTGGATTTTCCAGGCAAGAGTACTGGGGTGGGGTGCCATTGCCTTCCCCGTAACCTATTCTTAACATTCTGCGAAAAGCTTTAACTAGTACAGAACTGGATTTTTTTATGGTGATATGCTTATAAGTCTGTTATTTCCTAGATTGTTCATGTTTATATAGTTTAAAATATACTCTTATTTTATTCATGTACATACACATTGTTATAAATGATAGTTACTACTCTGCCAACTCCAGAAACTGCAAGGAACCTGAAATACACATTCTACATTTATAATGAAAACAACAACACAATATCAACTTAAAAGTGACTTGCCCTGGATTGCTCATAAAGCAGAAAAATTTGCCATAGAAATGCTTTGAAAGCCTTGGAAGAAATGTGCCATCAAAATGCAAACATGTTTTCACTTAAAAAGAAAAAAAAATTCTCTCTGGAAACTGGTTTACATAGGATTTGGAGTTAACATTCCAGTTTTTCAACTGATTGAAACCATTGGCTATTTTATTTACCAGTGTTCTTTGGACTTAGTACCATCTGCTGTTCATTGTTAGAGCATGCAAAATTCTTGGGATTATATATCCTCCAGCAGATTTCTTTGTTATGGTCCATTTTTGTAGGCTGTTGGTTCAACTTTTCTTGGTAGCTCCAGTATTTTTTGCTAAAATCTATGTTTTGGTATAGTTCTTCTATGACCTGAATTATAAATTCCTAATTTGCAGAAGAAATAACAAAGCATAGGTAAGTTGTAATAGTTTATTCTGACCATGTTAACCACATTTAACTTTTTTGCTTTTGATAACTATATTCATTTATCGTCCTCTCATTTTTACTTCTTCCTTGTACTAAAATCATTTCACTTACATTATTACCTAAGGTGTTGCTAGGCAGTACTTTACTCCATCAGTTACTAGTTGCTCAGTCGTGTCCGACTCTTTCCAACCCATGGACCGTGGCCCACCAGGCTCTCTGTCCGTGGAGTTCTGCAGGCAAGAATACTGGAGTGGGTTGCCCTTCCCTTCTCCAGGGGATCTTCCTGACCCAGGGTTCAAACCTGGGTCTCCTTCATTATACTAAATATAGTCCTTCCTGATCTGTTGCTTATTGTCATGGATTGATGGTGTCTCTCCTGTTACTGCTCAAAAAAGACTCACTGGAGTCTTAACTTCCAGTACCTTAGAATGTGACCTTATTTGGAGATAGGGTCTTTACAGAGGTAATCAAATCTCCAGAGGCTAGGAGAAAGTCCTGGAACAGAGTTTTCTTTAGTGCCTGGAGAGAGAGCATGGCCCTGTTGACATGTTGATCCCCTATTTCTAGCCTCAAAAACATTGAGAATAAATTTATAAATCACTCAGTAAGTAGTACTTTGCTATGGCAGCCTTAACAAACGAACATTTACTCACTAATCTTATTGCCCATTGTATTTCTTCATGTCCTCTCCTGTGTGCCCAAACTTTCCTGATTATTTGCTTTTTTATTATTTATCACGGGCTGTCCTTCTCATACATCAGTATATTCAAAATTTGTTGTTTAGTCACTAAGTTGTGTCTGATTCTTTTGAAAATCCATGCACTGTAGCCCACCAGGCTCCTCTGTCCATGGGATTCTCCAGGCAAAAATACTGGAAAATACTGGTTGCCATTTCATTCCCCAGGGGATCTTCCTGACCCAGGGACTGAACCCTCATCTCCTGCTTGACAGGCAGATTCTTTACCACTAAGCCACCTGAGAAGCCATATTCAAAATTTACCTTTTATTTAAGGTCCTATATTTCAAATGCAAGATTGTTTATGAAAACTTCATAAACAATAAACTTCTCATAAAATTAGCGTGTTTTCTCCTTGATGCCCCATTTTGAGATCCTTTGCTTAATCCCAAATGGCTAGCTAGAGACTGTTTCATCACCATAGTAGATATCTTGGGCCCATGTATTCTGGAAAGATTTGTAAAATGAGATATTAGAAGAAGACATGAGATAAGCATGTGGAAACTGATACATACAGGCAGTAAGAAGTCCACAATTATGGTGCAATGAGTTGGAAAGTTCTCCTTATTTAAATCAAGCTCAGTTTTTGGAAATTTCCCCAGGGGCCCAAGGACAGTTTCTTCTTTATTCTACTTATCCTGGTTCTTCCCAGATAGCAAAACCACTGCAAAACTGTTCCTTTATGTTTTATCCTAGTTCACTTTCTTTTAATATTTGGCCTTTAATATGAGATATAATTGGGGATGCAGTAATGACTTAGTGATTAAACCACCACCATGATCTAATTTATTTTCTCCAAGTCAGTTTTTCCATCTCCATTCAAATAGAATGATCTATATCTGTTTGATTGTGCAGTGAGTCATCTGTTGATTGATTCTGGGGTTTTGTATTATTGTAACTCCTGATGGCTGAGGGTACCAGTTTGATCCCTGATGAGGGGGGTAAGGGGCTTTCTGGTTGGCTCAAGTAGTAAAGAATCTGCCTGCTGAAGCACGAGACACACGTTCAATCCCTGGGTCAGGAAGATCCCCTGGTGGAGGAAATGGCAACCCCCTCCAGTATTCCTGCCTGGAAAATTCCTGTGGACAGAGAAGCCCGGTGGGCTGCATGTAGGGAGCAAAGATCCCACAAGTCTCATGGCTGAAACACCAAAACATAATAGAAGCAACATCAATATTGTAACAAATTCAATAAAAACTTTAAGCACACCTGCAAAAAAAAAAAAGACTTTAAAAATGGCTTTTCTTATTTTTATAGTTTCTTACTTTTTTTTTTTTTTTTTTAAGTATATGTGCTACCGAGGTGGGCGCTGCATATCGATTTTTAAATAGCCAATTGATTTCTTTATTGTGGTAACATTGGCTTATAACATGTATGTTTCATGTGTAGAACATTATATTTCTACTTCTACACACTAAAGTGTGCTACCTGATAAAAGTTTAGTTTTCATTCATTAACGTGCAATCAACTCCTTTTACCCATTTCACTCTCTTCCCACATTCCTTACACTGTGGTAACCACTACTTTATTCTTTGTACCTAAGTATTTCTTTCAGTCTTGTCTTACTTTTATGTTCTACATATGAGTGAAATCATATGGTGTTTGTCTGCCTTCATCTAACTTATCTTACTTAATATGATCAAGGTTCATGCATGTCACAAATGGCAAAAGTTTATTTTTCTTAGCTGAGTTGTGTTGCTGTGTGTCTGTGTGTACAACATCTTATCCACTCATTGGATTGCTTTCCTATCTTGGCTGTTGTAAGTAACATGCAATTCACATAAAGGTGTATGTATCTATTTGAATTAGTTTTTTGATATTCTTCAGATAAATACCCAGAAGTGGAACAGCTGAATCATATGATAGGTCCCTTCTTAATTTTTTGAGGAATCTCCATACTGTTCTAATCAATTACAATAAGAAGCAAATCAGTACAGCTATGTTTTCTGACTTGTTTCATATTGTTTGATAAGAACTTACAGAAAAAAGAAATAAAGATCAGAATAGGAATCCTTACTAATTCCTTTTTGAATGGAAATTTCTATTAACTGTTGCATTTAGCACCAGTAAGTGTGAAAATTTTATTTATTGTCTTTTTCACCATCTCATGAAATGATTATGAAGTAGTTTTCTTTTTATCAACAGGTTCTTTTGGCTTCACATTTAGGTCAATTTTAGTAATCAGTTCAGTTCAGTTCATTTCACTCTCTCAGTTGTGTCCGACTCTTTGCGACCCCATGAATCGCAGCACGCCAGGCCTCCCTGTTCAGCACCATCTCCTGGAGTTCACTCAGACTCATGTCCATCGAGTCCGTGATGCCATCCAGCCATCTCATCCTCGGTTGTCCCCTTCTCCTCCTGCCCCCAATCCCTCCCAGCATCAGAGTCTTTTCCAATGAGTCAACTCTTCACATGAGGTGGCCAAAGTACTGGAGTTTCAGCTTTAGCATCATTCCTTCCAAAGAAATCCCAGGGCTGATCTCCTTCAGGATGGACTGGTTGGATCTCCTTGCAGTCCAAGGGACTCTCAAGAGTCTTCTCCAACACCACAGTCCAAAAGAATCAATTCCTCGGCACTCAGCCTTCTTCACAGTCCACACAGTCACACAATTTTAGTAATAAATATTAGCAAATCAGTTTTTCTATCCTTTACTATAATTTCTAATTTTAATCATAGAAATTATTGTAATCAAATAATTCTATTTTATAGAATTATTGTAACCAAATAATTTAATTATTTAATTAATCCGTAATTAAATAGAAATTTGTTTCTAGATATGTTTCTACATATCTAAAACTGTATAAATATATATTACTACTTCTGTTGCTTAATAGATTTATGTTTTTTTAAATTTTATTTTATGTTTTTGAAGTGTGAAAGTCACTCAGTCACATCTGACTCTTTGCCACTCCGTGGCCTATACAGTCCATGGAATTCTCCAGGTCAGAATACTGGAGTGGGTAGCTTATCACTTCTCCAGGGGATGTTCCTAACCCAGGTCTCCCACACTGCAGGCAGATTCTTTACCAGCTGAGCCACGAGAGAAGCCCACAAATACTGGAGTGGGTAGTCTATCCACAGTGGATCTTCCTAATGCAGGAACTGAACTGCGGTCTCCTGCATTGCAGGTAGATTCTTTACCAGCTGAGCTGCTATATCCTTATATATTGCTATTTATGTTACTTAATAGATATATGTTTTTTTAATGCTTTTATCCTTATACTTTTCACTTCCTAAATTCTTTGCATTTTATTATTAAAAACCTTTTTTCATTGAGATATAATTGACATATAACAATGTGTTAATTTCAGATGTACAAAAAATGATTTGCTATTTGTACATATTGCAAAGTGATAACACAGTAAGTATAGATAACATGCATCATCATCTGTTCTCTTAGCAACTTTCATATATGCATTAACTATAGTCATACTGTACATTACATACTCACGACATGTATTCTATAACTGTAAGTGTGTATCTTTCGACCACCTTTACTCATTTCGTCCCTCCTCCCAACCTCTGGAACCACTGTTTCCTCTGTACCTATGAACTCCAGTTTTATTTGCTTGTTTTAGATTCCACATAGAAGTGAGATCATATGGTATTTGTATTTTTTTCCTCTTATTTCGCTTAACATAAGTCCCTCAAAGTCCATCTGTGTTGTCACAAATGGCAAAATTTCCTTCTTTTTATGGCTGAATAATATTCCATTGCTTATATATACATGTAAAATGTCTTTATCCATCCATCTGTCTGTGGCCACTTAGGGTAATTCATGTCTTGGCTATTGTAAATAATGCTGCAGTGAACATGGAGGAATAGATATTGTTTTCTAGTAAGTGATTCTGTTCCCTTCAGATAAATACCCAGAAGTGGAATAGCTGTATCATATGGTAGTTCTATTTTTAATTTTTTAAAAAAATTCTGTACTGTTTTCTATAGTAATTACACCAATTTACATTCCCAGAAACAAGACACAAGCATTCCCCTTTCTCTGCATCCTTGGCAACACTTGTTATTTCAATAATATCCATTCTAACAGGTATAAGATGCAGTCTCATTGCGGTTTTGATTTGCATTTTTCTGATGATTAGCAATGTTGAATACCTTTTCATATATCTGTTAACCATAAGTACACTTTCTTTGGAAAAATGTGTTAATCATATCCTCTATCCATTTTTATATCAATATTTTCTGTGGTTTTGTTTGTTCTATTATCAAATGAGTTTTTTAAAACACATTTTGGATATTAACCCACTATCAAATATATGATTTGCAAATATTTTTATCCCTTCCAATATGTTGTCTTTTCACTTTGTGGGTGGTTTCGTTTGTTGTGTAGAGCTTTTTAACTTGATATAGTCCCACGTGTTGTTCATTTTTCTTGCCTTTACTTTTGTTGTCAAATAGAAAAAGTTGTTGCTAAAGCCAGTAAGATAGTTTATTACCTTAGTTTTCTTCTAATTTTATGATTTCAGGTCATTGTGCAAGTCTTTAATTCATTTTTAGCTAATTTTTGTTTGTGGTATAAGATAATGGGTGGCTGCTACTGCTGCTAAGCTGCATTAGTCGTGTCCGACTCTGTGCGACATGACTAGATTCCTCTGTCCCTGGAATTCTCCAGGCAAGAGTACTGGAGTGGGTTGCCATTTCCTTCTCCAATGCATGAAAGTGAAAAGTGAAAGGGAAGTCACTCAGTCGTGTCCGACTCTTCGCGACCCCATGGTCTGTAGCCTCCCAGGCTCCTCCATCCCTGGGATTTCCCAGGCAAGAGTACTGGAGTGGGGTGCCATTGCCTTCTCTGAAGATCATGGTCTAGTTTCATTCTTTTGCATGTGACTGTCTGGTTCTCACCACCATTTATTGAGACTGTCCATTTAATGTTTTATATTCGAAGCTATGTTGTCATAAATTCATTGACTAATTTGTGGATTTATTTCCTGGGCTCTCTATTCTGTTCTATTGCTCATTGTCTCTATTTTAACGCCAATACCATACTGTTTTGATTACTATAGCTTTGTAATATAGTTTGAAATCAGGAAGTGTGATGACCCCAGCTTTATTCTTCTTTCTCAAGACTGGTTTTGCTAATCAGGGTGTTTTGTGGTTCCATACAACTTTTAGGTTGTTTTGCTGTACTTTTTTGAAAAATGTCATTGAAGTTTTGATGGGAATTACATAAAATTGAAGGAAATGGCAACCCACTCCAATGTTCTTGCCTGGAGAATCCCAGGGACGGAGGAGCCTTGTGGGCTGCCGTCTGTGGGGTCGCACAGAGTCGGACACGACTAAAGCGACTTAGCAGGAGCAGCAGCAGTAGGTTAGTTTGGGCAGTATGATTGTTTTAACAATATTAATTCTTCTAATCCATGAACATGAAATATCTTTTTGTTTTTTTTCTTCAGTTTCTTTCATCAGGGTCTTAAAGTTTTCTGTGTACATGTCTTTCACCACCTTGGTTACATTGCTTCCTTGTTTCTTTTTTGGTGCAACTGTAAATAGGATTGTTTTCTTAATTTCTCTTTTTAATAGTTTGTTATTAGTGTGAAGAAGTGCAACAGAGTTTTGTATACTGATGTTGTAGGCAGCAACTTTACTGAATTCTTTTATTATAATATAAATTTTTGGTAGAGCTTCAGATTTTTTAATATATCATTGGCAAATAGTGACAATTTTACTTCTTTTCAAATTGGATATTTTTTATTTTGCATATTTATTTAGCCTAATTGCTCTGTCTAGGACTTCCAATAGTAAGATGAATAAGTGGCAAGAGTAGGTATCCTTGTCTTGTTCCAAATCTTAGAGATAAAGCTTTCAGCTTTTCACCATTGTGTATGATATTAGCTGTGGGTTTATTATATATGGCTTTAATATGTTGACATGCATTATCTCTGTATCCACCTTGTTGAGAGCTGTTATTATAAATGGATGTTGAATTGTGTCAGATGCTTTTTATGCATCTGTTGGACAATCATATGATTCTTCAATTCGTTAATGTGGTGTATCATATTAACTGATTTGCTGATGTTGAACCATCCCTGAATCCCTTGAATAAATCCCATTTGATCATGGTGTAGGATGCTTTTAACATATTATTGAATTCAGATTGTTAATTTTTTTTTGAGGAGTTTTGCATCTACGTTCATCAGTGATATTTGTCTATAATTTTCTTGTGGCATCTTTAACTGGTTTTGGTATCAGAGTAATGTTGGTTTTGTGAAGTGAATTTAAGAGGGTTCCTTCCTCTTCTGTTGAGAAAGGTTGGTAATAATTCTTCTTTAAATGTTTGGTAGAATTCATCCGTAAAGTCTTCCACTTCTGGACTTTTGTTTGTTGTGTGCTTTTATGATTCCATTTCCTTAGCAGTAATAAATCTATTCAGATATTAAATTTGTACGTGCTTCAGTCATAGTGGATTGTGTGTTTCTAGGAATTTTCCAGTTTCTTCTAGCTCATCCACTTTGTTGGTATATAATTGTTCACAGTAGTCTCTTATGATCCTTGGTTTCTTTGTATCACTTGCAATGTCTTCTCTTTCAATTCTTATTTTGTTTGAGTCCTTTCTCTCGCTCATTTCTGTGCCCCCCTTGAGATTAGCTGAAGTTTTGTCAATGTTATTTATCTTATCAAAAAATCAGCTCTTTATACCATTGATTATTTTTTGTTTTAGTCTCTATTTCATATATTTCCTTTCTGATCTTTGTTATTTCTTTTCTTCTACAAGCATATCTCAGGAGATTTTGTGAATTTGGTTTCAGACCACTGTGATAAAGAGAATATCACAATAAAGTGAGTCACATCAATTTTGGGGTTTCCCAGGGCATATGGAAGTTATGTTTGCACTATATCTTAGTCTATTCATTGTTCAATAGCATTATGTTTAACAAAAGCAAAGTATATATCTTAAATAAAAATACTCTAATGTTAAAAATGTTTAACATCATCTGAGCCTTCAGCTGTCTATAATCTTTCGCTAGTAGGGGTTTAAAATATTGCGAGAATTACTAAAATGTGACAGAGAGACATAAAGTGAACAAATACTTTTAGGAAAATGGCACCAGATATACCTGCTTAGTGCAAGATTGCCACAAATCTTTAAATAATAAAAAATACAATACCCATGAAGTTCAATAAAGTGAAGCTAAATAAAATGAGCTGTACCTATACTACCTTTGTGCTTTGATTTTTTTGTTTGTCTCGTTCCTTGAAGTATACATTTAAGTTGTTTATTTGAGATTTTTCTTTTTCCTTGATCTAGGCATTATCCCAGGAATTTTTATCTTAGAATGGCTTTGACGCATCTCATAAGTTCTGGTATGTTGCATTTATATTTTCATTTGTTCCAAGGTTTTTTAAATTTCTCTTTTGATTTCTTCTTTGACCTTTTATTTAGTAGCACGTTTAATCTCCATGTATTTATAAATATTCTACTTTTTTTCTTATGATTGAATTTTTGTTTCATACTAATGTGGCCAAAAGGATGTTTGACCAGGATTTCAGTTTTCTTAAATTTATTGAGACTTCTGTTGTGGCCTAACTTATGATCTCTCCTGGAGAAATTTCCTTGTGCCCTTGAGAAGAATGTATATTATCTTGCTTTTGTATGAAAGGTTCTGAATGTGTCTATTAAGTTCTTCTGATCTAACATGTTGTTTAAAGCCAGTGTTTCCTCATTGATTTTCTGACTGGATCATCTACCTATTAGTTAAAGTGTGGTATTAAAGTATCTTACTATTGTACTATCTATTTTCCCTTTAAATCTGTTTATATGTGCTTTATATATTTAGATGCTCCTATGTTGGGTGGCGGGGAAGGCAATGGCACCCCACCCCAGTACTCTTGCCTGGAAAATCCAATGGACAGAGTAGCCTGGTGGGCTGCAGTCCATGGGGTCACTAACAGTCGGACAGACTGAGCAACTTCACTTTCACTTTTTTCTTTCATGCATGGGAGAAGGAAATGGCAACCCACTCCAGTATTCTTTCCTGGAGAATCCCAGGGATAGGGGAGCCTGGTGGGCTGCCGTCTATGGGGTCACACAGAGTCGGACATGACTGAAGTGACTTAGCAGCAGCAGCAGCAGCATGTTGGGTGGGCTTCCCAGGTGGCACTTGTGGTAAAGAACCTATCTGCCAATGCAGAAAACATAAGAGATGCAGGTTCGATCCCGGGGTCAGAAATATACCCTGGAGGAGCACATGGCAACCACTCCAATATTCTTGCCTGGAGAGTCCCACAGACAGAGGAGCCTGGCAGGCTATAGGCCATAAGGCCGTGAAGAGTCGGCATAATTTATAAATGCTATATCCCCTTCTTGAACTGAGCCCTTTATCATCATGTAATGACCTTCTTTGTATCTTATTAAAGTCTTTATCTTAAAGTCTATTGTGTCTAATACAAGTATGCTGCCCCAGATTTCTATTGGTTTCCATTTGCATGGAATACCTCATCCCATACCTTTATTTTTAGTCTCTGTGTGTCCCTATATCTAAGATCTTCTGTAGGCATCATATAGTTGGTTCCTATTTTTATCCATTTAGCTACGCTATGTCCTTTGATTTGAAATTTTAGTTCATTTACAGTTAGCAATTGTTGATATGTATGTACTTATCGCCATTTGTTCATTGATTTCTGAATGTTTTAGTTTCTCTTTCTTCTCTAGCTCTATTCCTTTTGATGCTGCTGCTTTATAGTGGTGTGCTTAGCATGCTTTTTTTCTGTATATACTGTAGAGCTTTGCCTTATAGTTATCCTGAGGCTCACATAAAGCAATTTATAACAGCCTATTTTAAGTTAATAGCAACTTAAGCTGGAATGCATCCCAAAGCTCTCTATATTTACCCCGACACACATTTTGTTTTTAATGTCTTAATTTATGTATTTTACATTGTGTATCATTAACTAATCACTATAGTTGTATATACTACTTTTGTCTGTTAACCTTCATACTAGTAATATAAGTGATTAATGTACTACTTTACAACATGAGATTATTCTAAATTATTCTGAATTTTACTATATATTTACCATTATCAGTGAGATTTATACTTTCATGTATTTTGCTTTAGTAAGCACGTTTCATTTCTGCTTAAAAAATTCCCCTTAACATTTCATGTAAGGCTGATTTAGTGCTTCAGCTTTTGCTTGTCTGGAAAACTCTCTCCTTCAATACTTTGTGACAAATTTATTCTTTTTATAGGCAGTTATGTGTAAGTCTCTTGTTTTATTTCTTTTTAGTAGTTAATGAAATTTGGGATACAAACTTACTTTTAGTATACTTTGGTCAATCTATGCCATTTGATATGTAGTATTTTTATTCTTCTATGAATTGTTTTTGGCTGTTTCAGATTTTCTCTGTTTTTCTGGTCAGAACATTAATTTTTAGTTCCCATGGTTGGGATATGCTTTATTTTGTTGTGTTTTACTGTTTACCTTTTTTACATTATGGAGAATTATAGATTTTAAGGTTTTATTTAAGGTTGAAGAGATGATCAATTTTAGCAAATGTCCCTGGACAAAATATGAAAGTCTTTCTTTCCTTTGTAGGGTAGAAAGTTAGTTTTATCTTTTTATTTAATTTTATTTATCTGAGCAAAAACCTTATACCTTTTTCTCTTCTTGTTTGTGTACTTGCTCTGTTAAAGGCCGAAAATTGTCTGTTAAGATCTCTCACTATAATATTTTCAGTAATTTGTGTTTTTAGTCGGGAAAGGCGATGGCACCCCACCCCAGTACTCTTGCCTGGAAAATCCAATGGATGGAGTAGCCTGGTGAGCTGCAGTCCATGGGGTCGGTTGTTTGTGTATGTCTGTCTGAACCTCACAGGCAAAGTATTGAGTGAATCACACACCGCAATACACAATGCAGGCTCTGTAAGGCCTTATGCTCTTTTTTTGATTTATACGTTTATTCCTTTTAATCCTCATCTTCTCTTCCACCTATCCCCCTCTTTCATCCCAAACTCAATTCTATCTAGTTTTGCAGACATCCTTTGGATTGTATATATGCTTGTGAAACATGAATTGTTTTATGTACATTGTTATTTTAAAAATTTTATAAATGGTAATGTAAATTACATCACTTGTTTCTCACTTTTTCATAAAATATTGTGCTTATATGACAGTTTTGCGGTATATGCGGCTTTTAAAGTAGGCTTGGTTCTCAATAGTAGTATGTATGTGTCTGCCGTGTTTATTTCACTTAT
This sequence comes from Oreotragus oreotragus, assembly GCA_006410675.1. Taxonomy (NCBI): domain Eukaryota; kingdom Metazoa; phylum Chordata; class Mammalia; order Artiodactyla; family Bovidae; genus Oreotragus; species Oreotragus oreotragus. Next base: position 609,009 of record SJYX01017367.1, on the reverse strand, counting down.
TCTCTCAACAGTGGGCACCCAGGTCACATTCAACTCCCTGAAACAAGTTGGCATAAATTTCCTTATTTAAATTACATCACTTGTTTCTCACTTTTTCATAAAATATTGTGCTTATATGACAGTTTTGCGGTATATGCGGCTTTTAAAGTAGGCTTGGTTCTCAATAGTAGTATGTATGTGTCTGCTGTGTTTATTTCACTTATTCTCTCAACAGTGGGCACCCAGGTCACATTCAACTCCCTGAAACAAGTTGGCATAAATTTCCTTATATATTTCCCCTTATGGACTTATTTAGGTTATAGAGGCAAGAGAAGGATGGAAGGATATCAATATACTTAACAGATTTCTCAGAAGAGTTACACAGTCTGCACTTGCATCAGCAAAGTATGAAGATCCTCAGTTCTCTAATCCCAGCCATTTGACCTTGCTGCTAAGTCGCTTCAGTCATGTCCAACTCTGTGCAGCCCCATAGACAGCAGCCCACCAGGCTCCCCCGTCCCTGGGATTCTCCAGGCAAGAACACTGGAGTGGGTTGCCATTTCCTTCTCCAATGCGTGAAAGTGAAAAGTGAAAGTGAAATTGCTCTGTTGTGTCTGACTCTTAGCGACCCCATGGACTGCAGTCCATCAGGCTCCTCCATCCATGGGATTTTCCAGGCAAGAGCACTGGAGTGGGGTGCCATTGCCTTCTTCGTTTGACCTTAGCCAGCTTTATAATTTTTGATAGTCTGAAGGGTATAAAAGTGATATCTCATTTTAATTTGTTTCTGATCATTATGTGTTCTGAGCATATATTTAAAAGTTGAAACCTTTTAAATTTCACTTTATATATTTTGTTTGCTTTTACCTTTTGCCTATTTGGTATTGCTATTCTTCTTTTAACTCTTTCATTTGTAAAGCTTCTTTTATAGTCTAGACTAGGGGTCAGCAAATTTTGGTCTCTGGCCCAAATATGATTTGCTGCCTATTTTCAAACAGCCAACATGCTAAGAATGAAGTTTACATTTTAAAATGACAGGGCAAAAATGAAGGGAATAATAATATTTTGTGACACATGAAAATTATATAAAATAAAAAATTTTAGTGTTGGTAAATAAAGTTGTATTGAGCATAGCCATGCTCGTTCATTTATGTATTGTATATTGCTGACTTTATGCTACAATGACAGTGTTTAGAGTTTAGTTCCAACAGAGATTATATGACTCACAAAGCCTAAAATATTTACTAGTTTATCCCTTTATGGAAAAAGTTTGCTGACCTCTCATCTGAGGGAGTCTCTGATTGATTTCAGACATTTTCAATTTTGCCATCATGTTCTCTAGTCAAGAGCCATTATTTTGCTATAATCAACTTAATCAGTTAAAAGTTTTTTCTGATATTCCATGCTTTTAAGATTACATTTAAAAAGTGCATTTCTACTCCTTTATCACAAATGTATTTTCTCACATTAGCTATAATTAATTTTGTGATTTAACTTTTACATGTAGATATTTTATAAACCATGAGTCCATCTTTGCAAATAGTATTAACAAAAAAGCTAATTTGAATTTTTCTCTGTATAGGGAACCAACTTTCCCCAAACCATCTAAAAAATTACCTGTTCCTTCTTTTGTATACGTTAATGTATGATGCCATCTTCATCATGTATTATGTTCCTGTGGGTTCATGGGTCTGTCTCCAACCTTTCTCTTTGATCCAGCTGTCCCTTTGTCTATTTATTGGTTATTAAATAATTGGAAAGGTAAGTGTTCACCTTTGTTTTTTTTTTTTAATGTAGGTCAACTTAGTTATTTCCTCACTTCTATTTGTTCCTGTAAATTTTAGAATATGTTTAACTTTTAAATATTCCAAATGGATTTTTTTAATGCAGTTTATAGATTAAATTGGGGATATCTTCATAATGTTAAGTGGACTTGTCCACAGCACAAAACATAGTCCATTTATCCAAGTAATTATTAAATACTTTAGTGAAGCTTAACATTTAAAAACATTAAATTTTGTATGATCTTGATAAAGGTAATTCCCAGTTACCTTAAATTGTTGTGGCTATTGGAAAGATACATTTTCTTATATTTTTTTAGTTGGTTTTTACTGTCAGAGAAAATGCCATTGGTTTTTGTATATTGATTTTGTCTCTGGCAACACTGTTATACTCTCTTATTTCTATTGTTTTCTAATTTAGTTGGTTTGTCTAGGTAGATGATGATGTTATCTGCAAACAATAACATTTTAATATCTTTCTTTCCACCCTGGTTCCTCCTCATTATCATTGTTTTTGCTGCCGCTATTATTATAACACTTTATAGTACTGGCCAGGAGTTCTGATCCTGTATTAAATGACACTGTTGTTGGTGGACATTCCACGTTGTTTAAAATGAAGTAGCTTTTAACTTTCTTGTGGCTCAATTGGTAAAGAATCCTCCTGCAATGTGGGAGACCTGGGTTCAATACCTGAGTTGGGAAGATCCCCTGGAGAAGGGAAAGGCTACCCATTCCAGTATTCTGGCCTGGAGAATTCCATTGACTGTATGGTCCATGGGGTTGCAAAGAGTTGGACACGACTGAGCAACTTCACTCACTTCCAATAAGTGTACTGTTTAGCAAGTTAAGGTGATTTCCTTCCATCCTAGCTTGTGATTTTGTTCTAATTTGGAAGCTTTTCAGAAATTTGTTGTCTTTGTTGATGCAATCAGATTATTTCACTCCTTTTTATGTGGCAAATTATATTTGTTATTTTTTATGAGCTATATTCACATATAAAATTTTAAAGTATATAGTTGTGTGATTTTTAGTATATCTATATATCTGTGAAGGATTCCCAGGTGGTAGTGGTGGTAAAGAATCTTCCTGCCAATGCAAGAGACCTGTGTTTGATCCCTGGGTTGGGAAGATCCCTTGGAGGAGGGCACAGGAACCCACTCCAGTATTCTTGCCTGGAGAATCCCATGGACAGAGGAACCTGGCAGTCTACAGTCCATAGTGTTGCACCAAGTTGGACACGTCTGAAGCGACTTAGCGCACACTCATATATCTGTGAAACTACTACTTCAGTTTAATTCTAAAACATTTTAATCACTCCCAAAGGAAACTCTGTGACCTCATTTCCCTGTGCCCTAGCCCCTGGCAACCATAGCTGCTTTCTCCACCTCTATGGATTTACCCATTCTAAGCATTTCATATAAATGAAATCATACAATATATTGTTTTGTATGTCTGGCTTCTTTCATGTAGCGTGTATCAGTACTTCATTACTTTTAGAGCTGAATAATATTCCATTGTATGGATATACCATATTCTGTTTATTTATCAGCTGAACATTTGGCTTGTTGCTAATATTTGGCTTTAATGAAGCATTTGGCTACTATAAACATTTATATACAAGTTTTTATAAAGTTATATGCTTTTATCTTTCTTAGATAAATACCTATGAGTGGAATTGCAGAGTTATAAAGTAATGATATTAAACTTCTTAAAGAATTGCCAAACTGTTTTTGAAAGCAGCTGCATTTTTTTTTCATTCCCGTCAGCAGTACACGAGTTTTCACATCTTCACCTGCGCTTACTGTTTAGTCTTTTTTTTCTTTTCTTTATTATAATCACCCTAGTAGGTGGACAGTAGTATCTCATTGTGGTTTGACTTGCTTTTCACTAATAGTTTTTTTTCCTTATCTTCTTTCGAAAAATGTTTCTTTGCCCATATTTTTATTGGGTTATTTGTCTTCCTAGTGAATTTCAAGTATTCCTGCCAATCTGGATGCTTTTATTTTTTCTTCTTGTCTAACTTTTCTTACTATAGCCTCCAGCAAAATGTTGAATAAGTGTAGGAAGAGCAGACGTTTTTGTCTTGCTCCTAATTTTAGGAGAAAGGCTTTCAGTATCTCTAAGAATGAAGTTAGCTGTGAATCTTTCACAGATATCCTTTACCTGGTTGAGGAAGCTTTCTTCTATTCCTAGTTTATTGAGTGCTTTTTATAATAAAGGTTGTTGGATTTTGCCAAGTACCTTTTCACATCTGTTGCGATGATAATGTTGTTAATCTTTTATTCTATTCGTATGATGTATTAATGCTCATATATTGAGCTAACTTTATATTCTTGGAATGAATCACAATTGGCTGCAGTGTATATTTTATATGTTGCTGGATTTACTGTGTTAGTATTTATGGAAGATTTTTATGCCTGCAGTCAGAAAACATATTCATCTATACTTTTCTTTTCTTGTAATATCTGATTTTGGGTTCAGGCTAATTTGACCTCATAGAATGAGTTGGAACATGTTCCTTTTCTATTTTCTGAAAGAGTTTGAGAAAGTTTGGTGTTACATTTTCCTTCAACATTTGGTAGAATTAATGACTGAAGTTATCTCTTGTGGTATTTTCTTTGTGGGAATTTTGTTTATTATTAATTTCTTGTTGTAAGTGTATTCAAACTTTCTATTTTTCGTTTAATCAGTTTGGGTAGTTTGTGTCTTTCTAGGAATTTTTCCATTTCATCCAAGATATATAATTTGCTGGCATAAATTGGTAATTGTATTACCTTATAAACCTTTTTAATTCTTTAAGGTCAGTAGTTATTTATCTTCTTTCATTTCTTATTTTAGTAATTTGAGTCTTCTCTCATTTTTTTGGTCAGTGCAGATAAATAGGGGGATGGGTAGGATGAACTGGGAGACTGAGATTGACATATATACATTACTATATATAAAACAGATAACTAGACCATCTAACCTGCCTCTTGAGAAATCTGTATGCAGGTCAGGAAGCAACAGTTAGAACTGGACATGGAACAACAGACTGGTTCCAAATAGGAAAAGGAGTACGTATATTGTCACCCTGCTTATTTAACTTCTATGCAGAGTACATCATGAGAAACGCTGGGCTGGAAGAAACACAAGCTGGAATCAAGATTGCCAGGAGAAATATCAATAAGCTCAGATATGCAGATGACACCACCCTTATGGCAGAAAGTGAGGNAACTTATATGCAGAGTACATCATGAGAAACGCTGGGCTGGAGGAAGCAGAAGCTGGAATCAAGATTGCCAGGATAAATATCAATAACCTCAGATACGCAGATGACACCACACTAATGGCAGAAAGTGAAGAACTAAAGAGCCTCTTGATGAAAGTGAAAGAGGAGTGAAAGGTTGGCTTAAAGCTCAACATTCAGAAAACAAAGATCATGGCATCTGGTCCCATCACTTCATGGGAAATAGATGGGGAAACAGTGGAAACAGTGTCAGACTTTCTTTTTTTGGGCCCCAGAATCACTGCAGATAGTGATTGCAGCCATGAAATTAAAAGATGCTTACTCCTTGGAAGGAAAGCTATGACCAATCTAGATAGCATTTTAAAAAGCAGAGACATTACTTTGCCAACAAAGGTCCATCTAGTCAAGGCTGTAGTTTTTCCAGTGGTCATGTATGGATGTCAGAGTTGAACTGTGAAGAAAGCTGAGCACCAAAGAATTGATTCTTTTGAACTGTGGTGTTGGAGAAGACTCTTGAGAGTCCCTTGGACTGCAAGCAGATCCAATCAGTCCATTCTAAAGGAGATCAGTCCTGGGTGTTCATTGGAAGGAGTGATGCTAAAGCCTAAACTCCAATACTTTGGCCACTTCATGTGAAGAGTTGACTCATTGAAAAAGACCCTGATGTTGGGAGGGATTGGGGGCAGGAGGAGAAGGGGACGACAGAGGATGAGATGGCTGGGTGGCATCACTGACTTGATGGACATGAGTTTGAGTGAACTCCGGGAGTTGGTGATGGACAGGGAGGCCTGGAGTGCTGCAATTCATGGGGTCGCAAAGAGTCAGACACGACTGAGTGACTGAACTGACTGAATGTTACATATGTGAACTTACAATAAATTCACTGGCACCAGAAATCCTTCCTTCTAACTGTCCTCCACCCTCAACCAGACACTTCTGGAATGGCCTTTTGATCAGCTGTTCTCAGGAGGGGCTGAAGGGTTTGAGATTCCAGAAGAGAGACTAAGCATCATCCCTAATCTAGTCATTAATCATTAATTGCTTTAATAGTTTAAAATTTATGCAAAGACAGTTCATCCATAATTATGCATGTATTATACCTTTGGGCATATGAAATGTAAGACAATTTTCTATAATTTTTAAGGGCAAGGTAACAGACTCTTTTCCAGAGGCTATCAACAAATAGGTTTTTTTTTCTTCAAGGAAATAATTTTCAAACTTATTTCCCTTAAAGGTGCCCCAGGGACCTCAGAGGGTGTTAGAGGTGGTAAAAGAAGGTATTATGTTTAATCCTTCAACTCACTTCACACAGAGTATTATACTGTTTCTGATAGTGATATTCTTCGCAAAGTTTGGGGTTTACCATGACCAAAACACAGATAGAAAACTATTGCTTTAAGACAATGTATCAGCTGTCTGTCTCAAAATATATAGGAAAGTATGTTGAAATTCTCAGAAGCCATGTCAAAACAAGTTTAAGTCATTTCAACTTTTAAAAAAATTATGCAATTGTTCTATTTTAGGATGAATACAGTGATTCCAAAAATAAAAAGCAGTAATAGTTCATGTAAGTTGAGCATGGTTATTACAAGGAACTCACTCGAGACACCTTTGTTTCTCTATGTTTGTGTCTATGTATGTTGGGCCACCTGAGTCCCCATAACTAATCCTTCCTTGTCCTCAAGCGAAGTTACAGGAATGCTGATAGTATTTCATACCTTCCCTTATGTTACTTCAAAAAATTTCTCCTCCCTACTTCTTTGTCAGTTTGCACCAGTTGACTTGGTTTGCCTGACTTCATGGCAGTTCACTGGCTTGCGGGAGCATCCCAACCTCTCTGCCTGTCTGCTCTGAACTTGCCATTTCAGACTGTGATTATTAGAGTCCCAGGTTGCCCTCACTCAAGACTGCATCCAGATCTCTTTTACCAAACTCTTCTCCCAACCAGCCTCAATTCTCAAACCCTTATCCTACATGAGGTTATCAAGAAAAGAGCTCAGAATAGACTTACTCCAGGAAAATGGAAGCACTTTTCATTCTAGATTTTAATCCTGAGCAAAACATTATGAATCAAAGAACAACACGTCTTTAAAGGAATGTAGATGAGACGGTGATTCAGTCCCATGATTTTTCCTACCCTCTCCCTAAATCTTGGCTTTTTTAAAGAAATGACCTCTAGAAAAGAATTTGCCACCTTCCTAAGATTCAATAATCATTCTTCTACTCCCTGGTAGGAAATTCATCAAATTCGTTTATATTTTAAAATTAGCTTTTAAAGTAGAAAACACATCTTTTTGCCACATCCTTGGAGACTAGTTTTTAAGACTATGAAATTTTAAAAATTGAATCAACTATAAAGTCACAGGTCAGTTTATATCAGAAAATGAAATCATAGGACAGTTCTAAGATTCAACCTGTATAGAATGGGGAAAATACTATTAACTCCCCTCTGGGGTTGGTCTGGAGTCTTAAATGGGTTCCTCTGTGTAAAGTGATTGGAACAGTCTGATGTATAGGAAACACTAAGTAAAGTACTTTGTTCTGTGTGGTTATTGGTTGGAGGTGTTATTAGGAACAGGGCTTTGAGTTTTCTGCTCACCCAGTATGACCATATACTTTCAACCAGGTTGCTGAAAAATCACTAGCTAGGAAAGTGATGAATCACTTCCAGTTACAATCCAAATCAGCAATTTCCTTTGTACCCAGGACTTTGTTCCCTGGCACCACTCTTAAAGCTGCCAGCTTTTGTTTCTTTGCAAGAAAGAAGCTAAAAAGAATTTTAAAATGCTTTTCTATTTCACCATTCCTGCTCCATCCCATGAGAGCCCAAACAAAGTACATCACATGTACATGACATGGAAATTTTATTTTCCAGGAACAATTTTGGTTACATTTTGACATAGCACTTAGACTTACTAGAGTAAGACAAAATCTCTCTTATTTACTTAACAAGTCCTTAAAAATACTTCCAAACCTTATTTAGCTATGAGGCCTGATCAAATGCCCTCCTTATTAAGATTTAATCTATTTCATTTAACTCCAATTTATAAAGAACTCTTCAGGCATTTTTATTAAACATTTTCATGGTAATATTTAGAGTCTATTACTATTATTTAGCAACAAAGGAAGACATATATCCTTAGAAAATGAAGTATACCACCCATCCACTGTTAACTCCCTTGCATTTATCTCATGGATTTTTTTAAAAATTAGAACCTGAGAAGGAACTCGGTGGATATAAGTCAGTGTAATGAAGTAGAAAGAATACAACATTTGTAGTTAGAAGACTGGGTTTTAATCCCATCTCTGTTACACATTGTGTGGCCCTGGGCATATAAATCCTTTGACCTTTCTGAGTTTTTCCTTATCGATTAAATGGAAATGACAATTCCTGCTTTTCACTTCCTCCCACAGGTATTTTAAGTCGCGAAGGTGGCCTGCTATGTAGAACTGTGACAATTCAAACTTGCTCCATCAACCTTGCTCTCAAGTCCCCTGACTTCTCCAGCTGGGTCTCCACTGGCCCCCCGCACGCTCAGAGGGTTCATAGCACCCTTACCTACATATCGCCCTCTTGATTCAGGAGGGAAATATGCAGAATAAATTACCATTTATTCTTATTCATTGATGAGTCTAGACAAGTAATTCTAGGAGACCCCACCAGGCTTAATAAAATTTGAAAACAGAAAGTCTCCCAAACATGATTATCTTCTAACCGTAATTCACTTCAGAGAAACTCCGATGTCCCCACTGCGTCCTGTTATCAGTCAGGTCACTGTCATTCAACAGAATGTCACTGCAAAAGTCATCTTTAAAGATCTCTCTCTCTCACGCACACACACACACACTGTCTACATCCTGTTGGTAACTGTTAATGGTTGGATAATGAAGTTCTTTTAAAATTCTCAACCATTCCTTGTAAATAAGCTCTGGCAAAACCAAATTTTAATAACATTTTTATTCATTCAGATCATACCTGCTTCATGTTGTAAGGCTTTATGAAGAGTCAGAAATTACTTGGGTAGTCAGATATGCAAGATTTATAGCTATAGATATATACACACATATAATTTAGTAATTTGAAATTATTTACCTAAAGTTGATTACACAATTAATGATCACATCTCTGTGCCATTACTTTATAGACCCAAACTAAGAAATTGAAACCAAACACACTTTTAGAAATTTTGGATGAATTTTTCTATCTGTAAAACTGAAAGGACCCATGAGATGCACTATTTTTTCAACAAATTATTTGTAGCCTGTTGTGATCAATGAAAGACATATTTAGCTGTTTCTCTGCTCCTAACCAAGGGCAGTCACACAGCTGCCTAAGCAAATGCATTTTCCCACATGTTCTCAGGATTAGCCCCCATGGTGGCCTTTTCTATTTAATTTTTAAAAATTAAAAATTAAATTTAAATTAATTTAATAATAAATAAATTAAATTTTTAATTTAAAATTAAATAATGCATTTCTACTTATATCTTGATGGCACAGTAAACATGAAGCTCTGAGTGCTCCTGGGGAGCAGAGAGAGCCTCTAGAGACCTGGAGCCTGAATCCATGCACCAAAGCGGGGAGGGGGTCCTGAAATTCTCAGGAAACGTGAGGACCAGGTATAAGCACCCCCGTTGCCCACTCCCTCCTCCTGGAGCATTGCCATCTAGGTTGAAAACAGGTTAAGGCAAATGTCAAGGAAAGTCTACAAATGGGCTACATGTGGAGTGGTCCCATGTTGCCATGGTAATGGGAAGACAAGGAGGGGGTGTTAAAAGCTACTATTTTTAATTCTTAGACTGTTCCAGTACAATTGTCAGAGTCATCTCTGTGTCCCCTTCCACCTCCCTTATACCCCTTCCAAAGTGCTGGGGCCTGTTTACAGGTTGCCAAAGGTTAGCCAGTCGATTCTCCATCAACCGTCTGAAAACTGAAAGATCAACCCATTGTTCCTTATACCCGACCCCTAGCTACCAATCTGATTTCTTCCCTGACTTAGCTGATGTGATTGATTCCTTTTTTTTTTTTTTTGCAATGGCCAGACACAGGGTGGAACCTACTCACTTATGCTATCAGGAATAAAATTAATTATTTGGTAAGCAAATAGTGAAATGTATGGATTGGTGGCACCATTTTGCTGAAGCAGAGCATCATTGTTGTCTATCCTATCATGTCCATACAGACCAAACCTCCGCATTCGGTGGGTGGGACTGCTGGTTCACTCCCCCTCCCTACTTTCTCACTACTTCTGTAAGTAGCTCTGTATCACCATAAATGAATTGGTTATCAGTGTATTACCCCTTCACTACAAATGAACTCTTCAGTACCTAATGCTGCTGCTGCTGCCAAGTCGCTTCAGTCGTGTCCGACTCTGTGCGACCCCATAGACGGCAGCCCACCAGGCTCCCCAGTCCCTGGGATTCTCCAGGCAAGAACACTGGAGTGGGTTGCCATGTCCTTCTCCAATGCTTGAAAGTGAAAAGTGAAAGTGAAGTCGCTGAGTCGACCCCATGGACTGCAGCCTACCAGGCTCCTCTGTCCATGGGATTTTCCAGACAAGAGTACTGGAGTGGGTCGCCATTGCCTTCAGTACCTGCTGCCTACTCTGCCATAATTTGGCCACCTGATGCAAAGAATTGACTCATTGGAAAAGACCCTGAAGCTAGGAAAGACTGAAGGCGGGAGGAGAAGGGGACGACAGAGGATGAGTTGGTTGGATGGCATCACCGACTCGATGGATATGAGTTTGAGCAAGCTCCGGGAGNGATGGACTGCAGCCTACCAGGCTCCTCTGTCCATGGGATTTTCCAGACAAGAGTACTGGAGTGGGTCGCCATTGCCTTCAGTACCTGCTGCCTACTCTGCCATAATTTGGCCACCTGATGCAAAGAATTGACTCATTGGAAAAGACCCTGAAGCTAGGAAAGACTGAAGGCGGGAGGAGAAGGGGACGACAGAGGATGAGTTGGTTGGATGGCATCACCGACTCGATGGATATGAGTTTGAGCAAGCTCCGGGAGCTGGTGATGGAGAGGGAAGCCTGGTGTGCTGCAGTCCATGGGGTCACAAAGAGTACGACTCGACTGAGTGACTGAGCTGAACTGCCGAAATGGACTGGACCCCAAGCTTTTCTTCTTTACATTGAGTGTGATGTAAGTTTCATCAGTAGAGGGCGCTACAGGGACACCGCTGGAGAAAGGCGGGCTCTCTTCCCGGATCTGGCTACCGCCCTTTGTCTTTTCAGGGACTTCCCCGGTGGCTCAAATGGTAAAGAGTCTGCCTGTAATATGAGACTGGGGTTTCATCCCTGGGTAAGGAAGATCTCCTGGAGAAGGGCATGGCAACCCACTCCAGTGGGTTTTTTCTTGCCTGGAAAATCCCATGGGTGGAGGAGCCTGGAGGGCTACAGTCCCTGGGGTCGCAAAGAGTCAGACATGACTGAGTAACACTTTGTTTCTTAGGGTTTTTTTTAAAAACGTTTATTTTTTTCTTGTCCAGTTTTATTGAGATATAATTGCTGTACAGCACTTTAAAAGGTGTACAACATAATTAGCACAGTAAGTTTAGTGAACATCCATCTCCTAGAGATACAAAATGAAAAAAAAACCCAACATTTTCTTATGATGAGAACGCTTAGGTTTACTCTCAACAACTTTCATGTATAACATACATCAGTGTTAACTATATGTATCATATTATATATTATATCCCCTGGAGTAGGAAATGGAACCTTCTCCAGCATTCCTACCCAAGAAAATCCCATGGTCAGAGGAGCCCGGCAGGCCACAGAGAGTCAGACACGAATGACTAAGCACACACACATATACACATCTTTTTATCTTATAACAGGAATTTTGTACTTTTCGCTGCCTTCATCCTATTTCCCCCACACCCTAATTATGATCTCTTTTTCTGTGAGTTTGTTTTTTATTCATTTTTAATTGAAGGATCATTGCTTTACAATATTGTGCTGGTTTCTGCCATACATCAACATGAATCAGCCATAGGTATACATATGTCCCCTCTCTCTTGGCCCTCCCTCCTACCTCCCACCCCATCCCAGCCCTCTAAGTTGTCACAGAGCCCCGGTTTGGGTTCCCTGAGTCATACAGCAAATTCCCACGGGCTATCCATTTTACATTCGATACTGTATATGTTTCCACGCTACTCTCTCCATTCATCCCCTCCTCTCCTTCCCCTGCCCATGTCTACAAGTCTGTTCTCTATGTCTGCATCTCCACTGCTGTCCTGCAGTGGTTCATCAGTACCACCTTTCTAGATTAAATATATATGCATTATGTACGATATTTGTTTTTCTGATTTACTTCACTTTGTATAATAGACTCTAGGTTCATCCACCTCATTAGAACTTACTCAAATGAGCTTGTTTCTATGGCTGAGTAATATTCCATTGTATATATGTACCACAGCTTCTTTATCCATTCATTTGTTGATGGGCATCTAGGTTGCTTTCATGTCCTAGCTACTGTAAAGAGTGCTGCAATGAACATTGGGGTGCACGTGTCCTTTTCAATTATGGCTTTCTCAGGGTATATGCCCAGTAGTGGGACTGTTGGGTAATATGGTAGTTTTATTCCTAGTTTTAAGGAATCTCCATATTGTCTTCCATAGAGGCTGTATCAATTTACATTCCCACCAACAGTGCAAGAGAATTCCTTTTTCTCCACACCCTCTCCAGCATTTATTGTTTGTAGATTTTTTGATGATGGTCATTTTGACCAGTGTGATGGTCATTCTGACCATTCATTCTAGTTTTGATTTGCATTGCTCTGATAATGAGCGATGTTGAGCATCTTTTCATGTGTTTATTAGCCATCTCTGTATCTTCTCTGAAGAAATATCTGTTTAGATCTCCTGCCCGCTTCTGTTTGTTTTTCTGGTATCGAGCTATATGCACTTTACTCTTTGTGTTCCCATTGCCCAGTCTGTTAGTGGGACATGTGTGCGGGGACGACTGGTGGTGTCTGCCACAGCTACATGTCTGCAGACCCTTAAGGACTTTGCAGCCCTTCCTGGGCCTGGTGACCACCTTTCCATGGCCTTCCCAGTGCGGACACCCAGCAATCCAGGCCTTACACACAGTGGTGCCTCAACTCTCTCTGCACCTGCTCACCTTGCTGTACACCTGTCCAAATTACCTGCACCCCAGAAGGATGCTTCCTACTTGCCTGGCGCTTAAGGATGAGCTCTAGAACAGGCAACCCAGCAAAATCCTCCTCTGGGCTTCACCTTTACCTTCTGAGCCTCAGGCTTAGGGAGGGCACCCTCCCAAGGGTGTGCTTCCCTGGATACTCTCTCGAAGCCCTGTGATCCCCTTTAGCATTATCTTTACATCTTTATGGTTATGCTATCACAGCTTAATAATTCTTTACATTCGATCTCCCCTGCTTACATTACTGTGTGATTTCTGTCTCCTGATTAGAACCCAACTGATATACCCTTTTCCCAAATGACCATCAGTTTGATCACCAGCCTCAACCTCACTCCCTTTCTGGATTCTTTCTGCACCCACCAAGCCTCCAGGGAACTGGTGATCTCTAAGTGAATGTTTCTACTTTATTGTTTTGCAGCTTTTCAAAACGTGATTCCCATCTTCTCTTTGTGAATAATGACTTCTTCAGATAAAATGGACAAAAAGAAATAGGTTCAAAACAACACTCCTTGAAAGAGATGCTGTTTCAGCCCCCAAGAAACTCTTTTTAAATCAACTATACTTTCATTTAAAAGAAAGAAAGGAAGGAAGGAACTTTTTTTTTCTAGAAAGATGTGTGTGTGTGTGTGTGCAACGCGCTCATATGTGCTTGCTCAGTTGTATCTGATTCTCTGTAACCCCATGGACTGTAGCCCACCAGGCTCCTATATCCATGGAATTTTCCAAGCAAGAATACTGGAGTGGGTTGCCATTTCTTCCTCCAGGGGATCTTCCTGACCCAGGGATCCAACCTGAGTCTCTTGAGCCTCCTGCTTTGGCAGGTAGATTCTTTACCTCTAGGTCACCTGGGAAGCCCAGAATGATAGATAGAGCCAATTTATGGTAAATTTTTTGCCACTGTTCATGTTGAGGAACTCCAGCTAAATACATAGACTCTATTAGTCTAAACTAACTAAATAATCTTGGGCTTTTTTTTAACGAGAAGGCTTTGTTGAGTGCCAGGTGAGTAATTGTGTCTTCCAGTACCTGAAGACCTTGTGAGCTGTGAGTAGAGGCTAAAAGAAATCATCTTGCTTATGGCGGTGCTCTCCACACATAGCCTCCACTCTTGACTGATTATTATACGTTCATGAATTGATACACAGAAAGTATTGATCAACTTTCCAGGTAGCAGCTCTTTCCAAAGCAACTCCCAATTTGATGAATTCATTTTCTTTTGTGACCCTGAAAGCCATTTGATTTTGAGAGCATTTTCCTACCTAATGGCATAAAGATTGAAACTGAATTTTTTAGTAATGAGATTTAATTAGAAGAAACTTTTAAATAAAATGGATGATAAGAGCTTTTTACAGAAAGAAAAATCATTTTGAAAATAAATTGTTCCCATCAGATCTTGCTGTGAATGGCATGTGGCTCTTGGGAACAGAGTAAGATGATTCAGAGCAAAATCACCCTGGAATCATTAAGGACATGTTAGGAGCAAGCTTCCTAATGGAAGCAACAATTGTCTTGGAAGATGCAGTCAGTGAAAGTTTTTGCCTTGTAAGATGGATAGCTTTTTTAAAAAATGGAAGAAAAAATGTTCATTAGATTTAGGTTTTGAATCTCTGCTTAGGGAAGTCATTTATATAATGGAATCATGATCACTTATATAGATAACAAAATACCAGGAAAAAAATACCTCCTCATACCCCTCCTTTCATTGTGAACAAAGCACTCCCACTAAAGACCCATTCCTTTGGAACTTTAGGGGTTTAGGATCTCAGAATTGCTTATTAAAATGCAGCTATTTCTAACAGGAGTGACCCTTTAAGTTTCTATGAGCCAGCTTTATCAGAGAGAAGTCTATGGAGTTGCTTTGTAATCATGATGGGCCCACAAGTATGGACACAAGCTAGATTTCTGGTGAGGGTTAGAGGAACCCAGCTATACATTGCTCTACAGCACTTTGCTGTTTGTATGCTCACTGACACACATTGTCTTGTTCAGGAAGAACTGCTCGAAACATACGCAGTCTATCCATTTGCCCAGGCAGGCAAGCCAGGTCATCAAAGTGGAAGATACCTACAGACACATTCTGTGCAATCTCGACACGTTGTGTTTTTCTGATTGTATTTGTGTTGTGTATTTAGTCACTCAGTCGTGTCCAATTCTTTTAGACCCTTTCGACTGTAGCCCACCAGGCTCCTCTGTCCATGGGGTTTTTCAGGCAAGAATACTGGAGTGAGTTGCCATTACCTTTTTTGGGGTATCTTCCTGACCCAGGGATCAAACCTGAGTTTCCTGTGTCTCTGCATTGCAGGTGAATTCTTTACCTGTTGAGCCACCAGAGAGGCCTTCTGATAGTATTTACTTAAGTGCAATGCCATAAAAAACCAATACAACAAACAGTCCTATGAAGCTCATCACTGGATTTACTGTAAGATCATTGTCAAAGATTTTGGCATTATCACATCCACTGTCTTTATTACATGAAAAAATTTCCTGACTGGTCTGGGAACAGATGCTATTTGGCAGTTCTTTTGGACAACTGCTTCCTTTTTTATATTATGGACACTGTGAAGCATTTCATAGACAAGATTTCCTTTTTTAAAAAATTCCACTCATTTTATTTTTCATTTGTCTTCAATGTTGTTCCACCTTTGTTTTCCTTTCATTCTTTATCTATGTTTTTAATTTATGCTACAGTTGTGAATAGTATATAAGTATGTGCATGTGTGTGTTAAATAGAGCCTTATTATAAGCTACTTTAAATAATTTCCAGAGCAGTTCAGTTCAGTCGCTCAGTCGTGTTCGACTCTTTGCAACCCCATGAACCGCAATACACCAGGCCTCCCTGTCCATCGCCAACTGCCGGAGTCTACCCAAACCCATGTCCATTGAGTCAGTGATGCCATCCAACCATCTCATCCTCTGTCAACCCCTTCTCCTCCTGCCCTCAATCTTTCCCAGCATCAGGGTATTTTCAAATGAGTCAGCTCTTCGCATCAAGGTATATTCAAAACACAGACATAACTGGTTTCATTTAACTCTCATACAACCCTATAAGATGAATTATGCTTCTCATTTTTAAAATGAATAAACCTCAAAGCTGTAAAATATCAATACCTTATCAATGTCATGGGGCTTCCCTGGTGGGTCAGATGGTAAAGAATCTGCCTGCAATGTAGGAGACCTCGATTTCACCCCCGGGTCAGGAAGATCCCCTGGAGCAGGAATGGCAGCCCACTCCAGTATTCTTGCCTGGAGAATTCCATGGACAGAGGAGCCTGGTGGGCTGCAGTCCACGGGGCTGCAAAGAGGCAGACACAACTGAGCGACTAACACCATATCAATGTCATGAAACAGAGCTAGTGTGAAACCCATTTTTTTTGTTTTTAATTCAAAACCCCATGCTTCCTTCCCATACTTAGTATGCTGAAGGAGAAAAAGACACTAAAAAAGATAGTAGAAATTCTCAGTTTTCCCTAGAGTCACTTCCCATATCCACTGTACATAGAGGATGCTTAAATAAATGCAATTAGACTATTCTGACTCTTAGAGTAAAATATTCCAAAATCAATCATTCTATTGGACCCATCCTAAATGGGCCAGGAAGCCCGCATAGTAGGGCTACTTGGGTGGTCAGCCTGTATTTAGCAGAACCCAACTTTACCCAGACATTCGAGGAATCTCCCTCAGTACTTGTTAATAAGTTGGTTTTGTAATCTCTCCTTTAAACCCTGCACACAGAGGCTTGGGAATTGCATTTATGTATGTTGAAGTTGATTAGTTGACATGACCTCTTTCTTTTCAACAAATAAAACATGAAACTTCAATCTCCAAAGCTCTTTGCACATTTATTTTTAATGAGTAATGTGCCCTGATCAGACAAGCAAATCACAAGTTCATCCAGAGAAGCCTGGAATCCAAACAAGATGCTAGATAAAGCCTATGTGCAAAAAATTATGAGTGAATATTTCTCTAGCTATTAAGATCAGCTAAAGGTACTTGTTATCTTAAGAAATATATGGAAACATGAAGGATACCAACCATATTTCCATTTCATCTTTATCTCTGTGGATGTGGGATTTGGTTACAGGGAAGGGGGAAAGCTTAATAAAAATGTTTCTGGCCTTGTGATTATTTAATTCTTATTTTCAAGGCTCAAATTCCCATATGCTAGATATCTAATTAGTGTTATATATTTCTGAGTTAACAGGACAGGCTATTAACTTATGACAAAATTGCTCCTAGAGGGTAGGGGGATGGGTAGAGTCTAAAATGCAGTTCAGTTAAATAAAGGGCAGTCTGCCCGCATTGCCCT
The DNA here is from genome assembly GCA_006410675.1 of Oreotragus oreotragus. Taxonomy (NCBI): domain Eukaryota; kingdom Metazoa; phylum Chordata; class Mammalia; order Artiodactyla; family Bovidae; genus Oreotragus; species Oreotragus oreotragus. Next base: position 591,544 of record SJYX01017367.1, on the reverse strand, counting down.
CTGGAAGAGGGTTGAACTTGGATGAATAGCCTGAGTTAGAAAGTATCTTAAATGTCATCTAGCTCAAATCTTCTCAGTAACTTTCCCCAAATGCCCTCTTAATTCTGATCAAATGCCTCTGGTATTGGAAAACTCCCCATTTCTTTCACTTTTAAGACATTCCCACCGTCCAAGACTTCCGATCACAACACAGGCAGAGCTATTACCTAGAATTAAACACTTGGCAGCAAGATACTTTCCCGTAAAAATCTCTAAAGGATCTTTCCATCATTGTTGTGAACCAACCGGGAATAATCAAATCAATCAAATATCTCCATCAGAAACATGGCTAAAATGTCACTCAGGCAGGTCATTTACTGTAAGACAATAGACTAATCTGAAGAGTGGATGGACACAGACTCTAAGCTGTCTTTGGGTCCTGGGGTCTCCACACGGGGAAGGGAATGACTATACAGTTCAGCAAGCAGTCCCATATGTTTCTGTATGTTTTTATAGGAAATTACGAGCACCACATCCCCAGCAAACAGTACCTGTGGCCTCTCCGTGAGCCGCTCTAACAACGGCCACTCTCTTTCCCTCCTGTTTCTTCTGCTCCACTTCCTTTTTTGGAATCTCAGATGCACAATATGAATTAATCGTAATCCCTGGTTCTTGATATACTCTCATCACTAGTTCAAACATGGCTTCCTCTGAAATTTTAAAATTTATTTATTCAACTTATTAATAATATAACGAACACACATAAACCTACAATAAACACAAAAACTACAGTTTTGACATTAATTGGTATCATAATATATGTTACCTATATGTTCCTCTTTCTTCCCATCCCCTAGCCTTCCTTCACCCAAGAATAACCACTATATTGTTGATCATCCTTTTGTTTTTACGTATCTATAGTCCGTCACATACCTGTGTTCCCAACATCTATCACTTAGTTTTACCTTTTAACTCTATAAAAAGGATACGATACTGCAGTTAATACTCTAGACTTACTTTTTCCAGTGAATATTGAATGTCTCAGGCTTATCCATACAGCTGCTCATAGTTCATTTGGCTTTGCTTCTATATACTATTCCACTGTGTACATACACCTTACTTTTTATTCTCCTGTCAGTGGGCATTTAGGTTGTTTCTAGGATTTTGCTCTCAGAAATAGTGCTTCTCTGTCTATAACTATACATGTGCAGAATCCAGCAGCATTACTGGATTATATGTTATTTTTCAATTTTCTGAGGCAATACCAACCTGTTTTCCAAAGCAGTCATAACAATTTACACCCCTGCCAACAATGTATAAGAAATTTTATTGGTCTATGCCCTCCAATAGTTGTATCATCAGAATTCTTAATTTTTACCAATCAAGTGTGTATAAAATTATATCTCATTGTATATTTGACTTGCATTTCTCTAATCATTAGTAAAATTAAATATCTACATGTCTTTATTGGCAACGCATGTTTTTTCTTACATAAAATGCCTGTTTACTGCTTTTGTCTATTTTCTTACAGTGTTGTTTATTTAATGATATGTAGACATTCTTTCGGAGAAGGCACTGGCGAACCACTCCAGTACTCTTGCCTGGAAACTCCCATGGACGGAGGAGCCTGGTGGGCTGTAGTCCATAGGGTCGCTAAGAGTTGGACACGACTGACGTGACTTAGCAGCAGCAGCAGACATTCTTTACATAGTCTTGACATTAATACTTTCTCAATTGTATGTGTTAAAATCTTCTCACAGATTTTAAGTATTTTCTTTATGAAATATTTTGACAAATAGATATTCTGATTTTTAATATAGTCAAATCAATCTTTTCTATTCATAGCCTTTTTTTGTCTTGTTTAAAATTCCTACCCTCTCCCAAGTCATAATGACTGCTGTAGAGAGCCACCCAGATCCCTGTCCAAACATGAAAGACTTTACTGAAGGGTATTCTCTCCCAAAGCCATCTCACCTTCCTGGGGCAACCTGGGTCCCCTGACTGAAGCAGAGGTCTTATACAGGCTGAGCCCTTTCACTCAAACACAGAATGGCTCTCATAGACCATCCTATGTCTGAGTCTCTCTATAGGATTAGTTAAGGGTTCTGGTGAGACTGCATGCCTGCTCTCCTCCCTTTGCACAATCCTGTTTCCTTCCCTTCCACAATTATTGATGCCAAGAACACCCGCTAGTAACCTCCTGCAGCTAATCTCTGAGTCTGCCTCCCAGGAAGCCCAGCTGCAACAAGGGATCAAAAGATAAACACCTAGTTTTTACTCTTCCTCACAAATCCTCAGGTTAGCTATTGTACCTATTAGAATTGTCTTATTCGGAAGCACAACCAGCCCCCGAGTAATCTTGGGTCCTCACTTCTACTCTTTGAAGCCAAACAGAACAAATCTATTCCCTCTTCTTCGCAGCATCTTAAATTAGAAGAGGATGACCTGTGCCCACTAAAACTTTTTTTCCTCTGGGCGAAAAAGCCCGGTTTCCTTCCATTGGTCCTCATAGGACAGGGTCTCCAGCTTTGCCTCCCTCCATGTTGACCCCTCCAGTTCATTCATATCTCTTTGCTTACTACGTGATATATTGAAAGAGCTCTTTGATGTACACCATAGGCAGTATCAGAAACCCAGGATCAGTCAAACCCCAGTACTGACTTTGTACATGACCTTCGTATAGAAGGGATTTGGATCCCCGGGAAGCTGAAGCCCAAGAAAGAGAATCACCCACGGCTGAAAAAGATCCTGTCAGGTCAGCTCATCCACTCCACTTGCTGGCACCTCAATCTGCGCTATCTGAGGCAAAGAATCACCTTTTCTATTGGTTCCATTTTGTACCCAACCTAAGACTTCCCTGGTGGCTCAGACAGTAAAGTGTCTTGCTTGCAATGCGGGAGACCTGGGTTCGATCCCTGGGTTGGGAAGATCCTCTGGAAAAGGAAATGGCAACCCACTCCAGGACTCTTGCCTGGACCATCCCATGGACAGCGGAGCCTGGTGGGCTACAGTCCACTGGGTCACAAAGAGTCAGACACGACTGAGCGACTTCACTTTCACAAAATGGTCTACTGTCCCTCCTCCTTGTTATCCCCGATTCTTAATAAATCTTTTCCAAAAATTAAGGGAAAGAAAAAGGCACATTTCCTCTTCAGTAGTAGCCCAAGGTCAAGCCTCTTCTTTATGGATACCTTTGTAAGGAGAGCTAAAACATGACCTGTCTCCCCAGTGGGCACTGGGAAGACAACGGAGGTTTTGAATGGTGGACTTAGAGGATAAAGCATTGGTGTTTACTGCAGATGATGCTGTCTTTGCCCTTTTCCAAGGTCTTGCCTCTATCTCTCTCCTACCTGTGCGTCTTTCTCCCTCTTGTCACCTTATAGCCAAGGTCTCCAGGAGTTTCTGCTCTGCTTCTTCCCAAATGTTCCAATTTGCAAGACAGCTTATTTTCGTTCCTCTTTTTCTAAAGTTTCAAGCAATTCCCACTGAGCATTCAATAAAATGCTAGCCAGGCAAGCTAGTACATGTGGCCATGAAAGTAACTTTCCACCTGAACATTTGTGGAAGTTTTCTTGTTTTTTAAAAAAAGAAGGGGCTTTTCTCTGATTGTTAAAGAAATACATGTCCATGGGGAATTTCCTGGGGGTCCAGTGGTTAGAACTCTGTGTTTCCTCTTCAGGGCACATGGGCGCCATGCTTAGTCAGGGAAATAAGATCCTGCAAACCATGCGGTGCAGCCAAAAAAATTAATTTACTAAAATTTTTTGAGAAACAAATACAGAAAATCATAATACATACAGAAGAAATCCCATCCCACTAAAACAACTACTAACACTCTGGTGTACATCCTTTCATTCTGGTTTCTCTGTAAATATATTTTTTTCTTTTAAATTTTCTAAATTGGGATAATATTTTGCAACTCACTATTTTCACTTAATAGGTCCAGAATATTTTTTCATATCATTAAGTGCTCTATTCTATCAGTTTTAACAGCTACATTGCATTCTATCACATGGATGCTATATACTTTATTTTGCCAAGTCCCCATTGTTAGATTTTTGGTTGTCTTTCAGTATGATTATTTTAAGTAAGTCTGCAACAAATTAACCCTTTAAGTAAATCTTGACATACACTCATATTTATTNTGCTCTAGACTATCAGTTTTAACAGCTACATTGCATTCTATCACACGGATGCTATATACTTTATTTTGCCAAGTCCCCATTGTTAGATTTTTGGTTGTCTTTCAGTATGATTATTTTAAGTAAGTCTGCAACAAATTAACCCTTTAAGTAAATCTTGACATACACTCATATTTATTTCCTTAGAATAAATTCTTAAAAGTGAAATTTAAGACCTCAGATAAACATTTCCAAATTGTCCTTCAATTTACTCTATGGCCAGCAGTATTTTAAAAATGCCTACTTCCCCACACCCTCAATATCACTAGGTGTTACTATAAAGAATAAAATACTTTCCAATTTGGTTGAAGGCAAGGGACTATTTCTCTTCATGGTGTTTATATTATATCTCATTTATTTTCTTTACTTACTGGTAAAGTTAACCTGTTTAACAAAAGATAGTCATTGACCGTTGGTATTTCATATTTTCATGTCCTTTTTTCCAGTCAGTCCATTTTTCTCTCTCCTTGATCTGAATATTCTCTGTGTGCATTACGCATGGACCCTTTGCCTTCCACCTGTGTTGCAGTTTTTCCCATTTCTGAGGAGGAGATTACCTGGTCTTCTTCATCTAAATGTCTCTCTAGCGGATAAAATTGGAAGCAGTGTGAAACAGTGATACGGAATTTTTCATCAAGTATAAAGGAGAGGGGTGTTGCCCAGAACTCCTGAAGGTCCCCGTGCAGGTAATAAGGGCAAGTAAAAGAAGACAGCTCTTTGCTTGAGCACGTAAATGACCAGAGCCTCGTGGAGCCACGTACCCCAGGGATGCTGGGAAATGAGGGTAGCCTCTTTTCAGCCCCGCTGTGACAGGTCCTGTAGTGGTTCTCACCACAACTGTCAGTGTGACAAAGGCCTGGGGGCTTTCCTGTCTCCTAAAAATCAGTTTCATATCAATTAGTATGTTTAGTGTGTCACCAGGGACAAGATGAAGAAACAGTATTTCCCCCTGAGATAAACACTTCCATTTAGAGCTCATTAACAAACCGGAGTTCAGAAAGCTGTAATCATAATTTAAGCAACAAAGACACACTTCCAGGTCAATGCCTGGGGGAGCGGGTCCATTTCTGTTGCTTGTTAAGGACCTTATTAGGGCTTTAAGACACATTTAAAATCTTTGCCTCAGCGAGACTTCCGAGCTCATTTAAACTCCCAGCATGCCATCAAGGCTGGTATGAACTTTTCCATGTTTAGGATTTATTTCTGACGAGAGAGAAATAAATGCATCATACTTTGTGAATGAGTTCTCTGAGAATTAACAAAGAACAGTAACAGGAATGGGGAGGAAGATCCCCAGGGGGCTGGCTGTGAATGGTTGTCCGGAAGCCTGGAAGAAGGAAAGAAACTATGTTGTTGGTGTCATATTTTTCGATTCTTAGATGTAAATATTTTTATACTCTGACCTCTGCTGCTCAATTGTGGTACATCCTTTGAACAAGGACATTCAGTGACACACAGTGCATCCTAGTATCTCCTCCCTCCACTGCTGTGCTGGGCTTAGTCGCTCAGCCATGTCGGAATCTTTGTGACCCCATGGACTGTAGCCCACAGGCTCCTCTGTCCATGAGATTTCCCAGGCAAGAATACTGGAGTGGGTACCCTCTCCCTTCTCTAGTGGATCTTCCCAACCCAGAAATCAAACCAGGGTCTCAGGCATTGCAGGCGGATTCTTTACCATCTGAGCCACCGGGGAAGCCCCTCTCTCTACTGCCCAACTTCAGCCAGAATCTCTGAGGCCAATCAATGACATGTGTGACATTTCCTGATGCCAGTGAAGTGATGTCATATTAAACTTAGCGGTTGAATCTGAAGTAAGAGAAAAGTGGTATGGTAAAGACTCTGTTTTCATTTCTTTGGCCTTTTATAGTAGTCAGGGCAATCAAGGCTGGTAGGTGTAACAAGAAGAAAAGTCGCTCAGTCGTGTCCGACTCTTTGCGACCCCATGGACTGTAGCCCACCTGGCTCCTCGGTCCATGGAATTTTCCAAGCATGAATGAAACAATCCCCAAATCTCTCCTGCATCACAGTCCAAAGCAGGCCAGGCAGCACTCCTGGAAGGCTGTCCTGCAAGCGCTTAACATAAGAAACCCAAGTCCCTTCCATCCTGTGGTGCTGCCATGAAAACATAGTGGGTACCAGTCACGGAAGGTAGTTCTGGAGCAGGGAGAGAGAATATGGAAGAGGTGGAAGGAGGCGCAGGGGGTCCTATGTATACTGTCCAAAACCAAGTCACATGGCCCTGACCTAACTATAAAAGAGGCTGGGAAGATACACTCCTATGTGCTCAGGAAGAAGAAAATGAAATGAGATGTGGTAACTATAACGTTGTGTCTCCCACATCTCTGTTGGTTTTTCCTGTATGAGTGATACAAACAGCTACAAAACCCCTCTAGCCTAAAACGTTCTACACCTTCAGTTTTGTTGGATATATGAAATCTCCACATCAGTATACCTTTCTTTAGGACTTCAAAGAGTAGTTAGAAGGAGTCTCAGCGCATACCATGGACAGAGTCATCTTGTATTTATTTCTGGCTGGGCTGCATCTTGGTTGCTGCTCAGGATCTTCTCTAATTGCGGTGAGTGGGGGCTACTCCCTGTTCCAGTGCGTGGTCTCCTCACTATGGTGGCCCCTTTTGTTGTGGGGTGTGGGCTGTAGGTTGTGCAGGTTTCAGTTACTGTAGAGTGTGGGCTCAGCAGTTGCAATTCCCAGGTTCTAGAGCACAGACTCAATAGTTGTGGCACACCCACTTAGTTGCTCCACAGCATGTGGGATCTTCCCCGACCAGGGATCGAACCCATGTCTCCTACATTGGCAGGCGGACTCTTTACCACTGAGCTAACAGGAAAGCCCCAGAGTCACCTTTTAAGGCAGGGATCCCCAGTTTCCGGATCTAATGCCTGATGATCTGAGGTGGGGCTGGTGTAATAAGAATAGAAATAAAGTGCACAATAAATGTAATGGGCTTGAGTCATCCCCAAACCATCGCCCTGCTCCTTGCTGCACACCCTGCCCTCCAGATTTGTGGGAAAATTGTCTTCCACAGAACCAGTCCCTGGTACCAAAAAGGTTGGCTGTTTGAAGGAATATAACTCAACATTCCTTCCTGTGGGCAGGATGTTCTCAGCATCTTAGGGAAGCACAGTCGGCTACTTCTCACCTACCCGTGGAGATTAGACTGGCAGGCTGTGGGTAGGTGATCCATACAGACTGGCATGAGTAACTCAGACACCTCAGAGCGGGATGGTGCAAACAATTCAAAGAGAGATGATTCACACCAAACTGCTTGAAAACAGCCTGATCTAACATTCTCTTTTGTGAATCATAGATCTGAGGCGAACAAAGAGGAATCAGGCCTTCAACTCCGGGTTGCTGCCTTGAAATGCAACTGACAATTTTCCCTATTGCTGAACAAGGAAAATGTGGACCCTTGGAAACCATTTCATAAATGGTTCATATGAAATAAACCTCATTTCATAGTCTGAGTCTATCATTTGGCTCATAAGAGGTCCCTGGGAAAAACCCAAACGGGGCCTGAACATTTCTGGCACAAAATGTGAAACAAGTGAAACCACAACTCTTAACCAAGGCGGGTTAAGGAAGGATGGCAGTGGCCAAGGGCATCTGAGATTCTACAGTTCCGACATCCTGTCAGGTCTCCCAACCCTAAGGGGTAGGAAGTGGTCCTTAATTAAGCCTTGGTTCTGCCCCCTGGGAACGGGTGCCAAGCCCACTGTTCTCCATGACTCTTGACTCTACTGTCTGGAGTTCCTTCATTTTCACTATGTTTCTCAGCTACATAAAAGACAGCATTATAGAATATCCCCTCCTTGAAAGCTGACCAACCATCCCAGTTTGACCAGGACTGAAGGTTTTTCTGGACTGCAGGAATTTCAATAGCAAAACCAAGGAAGTCTCAGGCAAACGAGGATGAGTTGGTAACCCCACCTTCTTAGCAGCTGGGCAGCTTTCTCAAGGCTGCTTCCTGCCCATACAAAGTTGGAGGCCCAAAGATCTTTTTACATCTTGAAAAATCAGCCTATTTTAAACCAATCTATGGTGCTTTGGACAAGATATTCACTCAAAGCTTTGTTGGCTTTTTGTATTTGATTTTAGACAAATCTTTGTGACAAAAGTCATATTCACAATTTTTTGGAGTTATCCAATTTACTTATTAATAGTTACTTTGATATATCAGGCTTCTGTGGGTCCACTGCATTCTACTGCAGGAGAAAAAAAAAATCTATTGGGCACCTCTTTAATCTTTTCAATGACTTTTAAAAGCTTGATTTGCTCTTTCCCTGGAGGCTGAATCTTAGTAGGTTTTTCATACTCAAAGAACTTCTCAATGTTCTCTTTTACTGACTGGAGATGAAATGGTTTTGCTCTTCAGCCCTGAAATTTCCAAAATTCTTGACTCTGTATATTTCCTTTCTGTTCTGCTTGCAGATCAGTTCTTTTCAGATCTCATCTCTTCTTGTATTATTTTATGACATATAAGTTGTATAATTACAGACAGCTCACGCCATCAATATTCTGTCTCAGAACCTCTTTACCCCTCTTCACAAGCTCTTTTGGGACATTTTTTGTCTTTCAGATTTTTATAGGTGAGAGTTTTGCCAAATATTTTGCCCCTGCATAACATGGGTCATCATTTTTCCAATTTCTGTTATTGTTTCCTTGTGTGTGCTTAGTCACCCAGTCGTGTTCAACTCTTTGTGACCCCGTGGACTGTAGCCCAGCAGGCTTTGCTGTCCATGGAATTTTCCAGGCAAGAAAACTGGAGGGGGTTTGCTATTTCCTACTTGTTTCCTTGCCATGTGCTAATGAAACTCAAAGCCACTGCCACATATATTTTAGGCAATACTCTACTTCTGGTACTGATTTCTATCCTAGAGCGGTTTCACTATAATATTTCTTCATATCCAATGATGCCAAGATCTCAGTAGCTAAAGTAATAAAAATTTAATTCCACACTCACATACTTGTAGGTAACCTGCTGTTGAACAGATGTCACCTGGACTAAACTAAGCAAGGCTGGACTACAGCTGTAGAGTCAGCCTTCCATCATTTCTGGGTTCATCTTTGATCTGAACATCCTGAATATCAAATCTTGCCACCATTCCTGGTGAGCTTCAAGGTAATAGATCACGTTTGGATGTGGGCCTTGACTTACAGCTCCCCTCAGCTTGGAGAGTCATCTTATTTTTATTATTGTAAAAATTATTATTATTCTACAAATTTGTTTGAAATGTCTGTAAGGTGTTTGTCGGAGAAGGCAATGGCACCCCACTCCAGTACTCTTGCCTGGAAAAATTCCATGGACGGAGGAGCCTGGTAGGCAGGCTGCAGTCCATGTGGTTGCTAAGAGTCAGACACGACTGAGCGACTTCACTTTCGCTTTTCACTTTCATGCATTGAGAAGGAAATGGCAACCCACTCCAGTGTTCTTGCCTGGAGAATCCCAGGGACGGGGGAGCCTGGTGGGCTGCTGTCTCTGGGGTCGCACAGAGTCAGACATGACTGAAGCGACTTAGCAGCAAGGTGTTTGTGGTGCAGTACTATTTAGGACAAATGCTACTTTAACCTGTCGAGACTTGTAACGAGAAAACTGATAAGACTGGCTCCAACACACATTTACCGAGTGCTTATTATGTTTATGAGAGCTGTGGTGAGTAGAAAACTTGTCACTGTTTCAACAATAGCTAAACTAATGTAGCACCTACCACACAGTGTTCTGAGTTCCTTCTTAGTATAGTAGTAATACAGTCTACATGACAGCCCTCTCACAGGAGCTGTGTTAGTCCCATTTTACAGAAAAAGAAGTGGCTGCCCAGAAAGATGAAGTACTTTGCAAAAGCTTGCACTTCTAGTCAGGGGCAGAGCAAGGATCTGAACCAAGGCAGCTTGCCATCAAAGCCCATACTCTTAATGCTGCACCAGACTAGCTTCCTGTTGCCTGTAACTCAGTCAGGGAGACTGAAAAATCATGCAAAAACTAACAGGAGTGATGACGGAGAAGGTGATTCTTCTGTAAAGCCCGGAGACAACCATCATCAGAACTAGTGACTCGTGTAGTGAAGCCACAAGGTAATGGGACACAGGAAAAGTAAATTTTAAAGGCAGGGATGCACCTGGAAATGGTCAGAGCATAGGTTAACTAGGAGAGGGCTTCAAAGAAAGCAGGGGCAACTGCAGTGTAATGACTGGGAATGCTCTGTGAAACCAAGGAGGGACGGTACAAAGATGCAAGGTGATTTTTAAATCCCAATATTTAATAAATACGGCCTTCCAGCTTAGCATGATCTGTGATGACCTAGAGGGGTAGGATGACCTAGAAGGGAGGGAGACTCAAGAGGGAGGTGATATATGTATGATTATGGCTCACTTGCTTTGTTGTATGGCAGAAACCAACACAACATTGTAAATCAATTTTCCTCCAATTAATAAATAAATAAAGGTAATCAATAAAAACTGAATAAATAAATAAATATGGCTCTACCCGGTCCTGCCATATTTAGATGATCTCAGTGAGGTCTAACTCTGCCAACTCAAAATTAGTCTTACTAATTCAGATAAATCTCCCCTGGAGACTTTACTGACACAGGAAAATTCATAGCACGTGGTTTCTCTTGTCTGATTTTAACTGTAGGTGGAAAGCTATTACAGTAACCCTATGAGCTAATGTGAATGACTGCTTCAGTCTCATCTTATCTCCTGAAGGGGTTTGGAATGGTGGGGTTTTGTTTTTTGACCACTGCTAATGAGACGGTGTGCATGAAAAGCACTATAGGAATGATGCGTCATCAAGTAAATGTTAGTTGTCATTGTTAGATTTCAGGCAGATGATAGCTTTAGTTTCAAACATTACTATGGCTGAAGCTGATGTTGAAATAGCTCAGAAAGTGTTAACTACTCCAGTTCCTGAATAATACCAAGGGTCTGAGGATCAGACAGATAAAGCGGGCTTACACAGGACAAGGTCAGGGACATCCAGTGTCAGGGTCTCCATGGAAACCATGAAATCACTCAATCATTTGACAAATATTTACTGAGTGCCTACCTGAGCCAGGCATCAGTCTATGTGATGGGCATTCAGGGTTACACACAATGGACAAGACACTCACCCAGGAGCAAGGACTCTCAAATTAAACTGCTTAAATTCAAGTCTTGATTTTGCCACTTACGAGCCGGATGACCTTGCGGAAGTTTCTGTGCCTCCATTTTCTCATCTAAGAAAAGTGAATAAAGGTCATCATGAGGGTTAAATGAGTTAATATTGCTAAAACACTTAGAACAAAAGCAGGCTTGTAGTAATTAATATAATGCTTGTTACATAGGTGGGACTGTTCATATTTAGTGACTCAGGATAGAAAATAAGTCAGGAAAGTAGGTGCCATGATGATGTACAAAGGGCGACGTGACAAAGTGTGGCAGGGTCTGGGGCCAGAATGCTTCAGGTTGTGAAGCAGGAGTGAGCTTGGGGCGTTCTACTAACAGAGGAAGCAAGGCTGGGTCACATGAAGCAGATGGGAGCTGGGAAAAATAGAGGGAGATGGAAGAAAAGATGAAAGGTGGGGCAGGGGAAGTCAGAGATAGGCAGAGATCAGGTCATGTGGGGCTGTGTGTGAGCAGCCAGGGTGAAGACTTTAAAGTTTATTCAAAGAGAGATTAAAAGCTTTTGAGCAGGGAAGGAACAGAATGTGATGTGTGTGTTTAGGAAAGCCCTCTGGTTGCTGTGTGGAGAACAGACCATGGGATGAACAAGTGAAAGCAGAGGCTAAGTAGACAGCTGTTGCCCTTGTCCAGGTGAGATACGATGCTCACATGGACAGGAGTGCACATGGTGGAGATGGAGAGAACAGAACAGATCTGGGATATGTTTCAGAAGCAGAATGGGCAGGCTGTGCTGTGCTTAATTGCTCAGTCGTGTCTGACTCTTTGTGAACCCATGGACTGTAGCCCGCCAGGCTCCTATGTCCATGGAATTCTCCAGGCAAGAAGACTGGAGTGGGTTGCCATGCCCTCCTCCAGGGGATCTTTCTGAANGAACAGAACAGATCTGGGATATGTTTCAGAAGCAGAATGGGCAGGCTGTGCTGTGCTTAATTGCTCAGTCATGTCTGACTCTTTGTGAACCCATGGACTGTAGCCCGCCAGGCTCCTGTGTCCATGGAATTCTCCAGGCAAGAAGACTGGAGTGGGTTGCCATGCCGTCCTCCAGGGGATCTTTCTGAACCAGGGATCAAACCCAGGTCTCCCACATTGCAGGCAGATTCTTCACCATCTGAGCCACCAGGGAACCCAGAATGGGCAGGACATGATGGTAAACAGGATGTAAAAGTGATTAAAAAAAAAAAAAAAAGTCTGTTGAACAATTGGGTGGACAGAAGTACCCGGTGAAAAGTTGAGAGGATGCAGTCTGTGGGGCGGGAGCACTCAGTGCCCAGGAACGTGGGGCAGAGGGTGAGAAATCCATTGTCCCAGCTCTAGGCCTTCCAATCACTGTGACTTTGAGCACAAGTTCAGCTCCCGTTCTCACTCCCTGATCAATGACATGAGGATGTTAATATCTTCCCTGATCACCTCTCAGGGAGTTTGTAAGGATCAGATTAGATAATAAAAGTAAAAGGCTTTGAGTGAAAGTCACTCCATCAGTGCCCAGGAACGTGGGGCAGAGGGTGAGAAATCCATTGTCCCAGCTCTAGGCCTTCCAATCACTGTGACTTTGAGCACAAGTTCAGCTCCCGTTCTCACTCCCTGATCAATGACATGAGGATGTTAATATCTTCCCTGATCACCTCTCAGGGAGTTTGTAAGGATCAGATTAGATAATAAAAGTAAAAGGCTTTGAGTGAAAGTCACTCCGTCATGTCCGACTCTTTGTGACCCCATGGACTATATAGTCCATGGAATTAAAGGCTCTGAAACCCATAGCTAATGAAGTGAAAGTTGCTCAGTTGTGTGCCACTGTTTGCGATCCCATGGGCTATACAGTCCATGGGATTCTCCAGGCCAGAATACTGGAGTGGGTAGCCTTTCCCTTCTCCAGGGGATCTTCCTAACCCAGGGATCAAACCCAGGTCTCACGCATTGCGAGCAGATTCTTTACCAGCTGAGCCACAAAGGAAGCCCAAGAATACTGGAACGGGTAGCCAATCCCTTCTCCAGGGGATCTTCCTGACCCAGGAATTGAACCAGGGTCTCCTGCATTGCAGGCAGATTCTTTACCAACTGAGCTATCAGGGAAGCCCTCAAAACCCATAAGTCACCATATAAATGTTGGGTGTCATTATTATCACTATCACTATCAAAACCTCTGGAGCTGAGCATCTGAGTCGCTGAATATACTGTGTTTGACAGAATTCTACTAAAACATTAAACGATACGTTTTGAAAGGCCTGGCCAGTCCGCTTGCTTCCCCTTAACCCAGTCACAGAAAGAAGCTGAATATCCAGCCATGTCCCACCTCTATCACTGCTCCTGTCTCCTCATTATAACCCAGTGGCACTGGCGACATTCTGATCATGAACTCAGTGTCTGTGTTCTGGATCTAATGCACTCTAACACTGTTGGAAGGAATTTCATTTTAGATTTTTAAATGGGAGAAAATTCACAACGTTTAGATATCACTTCCAAGGTTAGTGAGGCTAGTCAGAAGGAGCTCTGAAGCAGGGAAAAATCAATCCTTTCTGGTGTTCATGGATGGAGTAATAATCCATAACTGACATTAAGCTCAGAGCCTCCTTACAGTTTACCAAATTTGTAGAGAAATCAGACCCTTGAATTTCATTATGGGCAACAATGGTATCTTTGTCCAAATCTATTTTTTTTATTGTAGAAAAATTTATTATACTAAAAGAATATAAATGATCTTAAAATATAAGAAGAGAATCTTGGTTGGTTAAATTATGATATCTACCTACAATGAACTGCATATGCTTTGAAAACGATTATACATATTGCACATATTAATATAGTTATGTTAATAACAAACTGTTAAGTGATAAGTTGGATTATAGGTTTTGTATATGATATATAACCTCATTATGTTTTTAGAACATGTATTTATACACGATTCTTTTTAAGTTTTGGAACAATTTCAAATGTACAGAAAAATTACCAATATAATACAAAAACTTTTTCCTGAGCCATTTCAGAGTACATTGCTGGTATGAGAGGCCTTCAAGCAAACCCCTCTGAAAGCTTGTTTCAGTCCCTGGAATTGAAGAAAAGTGTTGTGGGAGTGTCTAGCGCTTGATGCCTGACTGGGAAGGGAGATGGCTGGTGTGTAAATAGCTTGCATTTCCAAACTGGAGAGCTCAGGACAGCTGAGATCCTATGGGGCAGAGATGGCCGCTGCAGAAGGAAGCCAGACTGTATCACTTGGAGAGGAAGCCCCCTCCCAGGAGGGTGCCTGGGGAGGCCAGGTGACCACTAGAGACAGTAGGCCTGCAGAAAGTGGCGACAAGGGCAGCTCATCAGCTGCCAGCAGAGGAGGCAAAGGTAAGAGATTCCTGGAGATAGAAGAACCCCTGCCCCCAAAAGAACAGCTCAGGTACCCACAGGAGGGAAATCAGCATTCGGATTCTAAGCCACCCAGGGACCCAACATCATACTGCCATCGTACGAGGCAAGTATGAGCCCTCGTGCCGCTTACCTCTTCCTTCCCCAGCCTGCAGCCCAGAAGCCAGATCCTGCAGGGGAGACGGGAAATGAGGAGGAGGGTGGAGCAGCTGGTCAAGCCTCTACTCCCATCCCCATTGTCTTCTAACCCTGAGCAGGTCCTGGATGGAAGAGGAGCTTAATTCTACCGGACTTTGCAGAAACTGGACTTCTTTCCTGTATGTGACCAGTGCACTTCGTATGGTTATGAGAAATGGTTGGGAAAATTCTAGGACCCACCCAAGATTGTATTCAGGAGCAGGGAAGAGTCAGCTGAGGAAACCCACTGAAAGAAGCAGCAGTGGAAAATAATATGGCAGTCTCTTACGTGTACTCTGTTGAGCTTGTCGGATAAACTGGACACTTAATAGAAAATATTTAGTTTGAGCATNTTGGGAAAATTCTAGGACCCACCCAAGATTGTATTCAGGAGCAGGGAAGAGTCAGCTGAGGAAACCCACTGAAAGAAGCAGCAGTGGAAAATAATATGGCAGTCTCTTACGTGTACTCTGTTGAGCTTGTCGGATAAACTGGACACTTAATAGAAAATATTTAGTTTGAGCATGAAATATACCTCTAAATATGATATGGCATCCTCATTTTAATAAGTACTTTTTTCCAGCTTTATTGAGATACAATTACATGTAACATTGTGTAAGTTTAAAGTATACAGTGTGGTGACTGGACACTGCATTTTTCTGCCTATTAAAAATCTAGTGATAACTTAGTAGTTTTCAAAACTTAGCTCTATAACCCTCTACTATATATCCCATTTAGTTCAATTCAGTTCAGTTCAGTCGCTCAGTCATGTCTGACTCTTTGCGACCCCATGAATCGNCCAAGGTCTTTTTTAATGAGTTGGCTGATCACATCAGGAGGCCAAAGGGTTGGAGCTTCAGCTTCAGCATCAGTCCTTCCAATGAACATTCAGGACTGATTTCCTTTAGGACTGACTGATTGGATCTCCAATTAAAACTTAAGTAGACCAAAAGATTAGAAAAGAACTCTTCCTGCCTTAAGCTGGAACCTCAGTTTTTCCTGCCTTCAGACTTGAACTGTCTTCCTGAATCTTGAAACTACCAGCCTTCAGATCAAAAATACACCATAGATACTCCTAGTTCTCAAGCCTTCAGACTCGGACTGTAACTTACATCATCAGTTCTCCTGGGTCTCCTGCTTGCCAGCTACAGATCTTGGGTCTTAGCAGCCTCCATAATCACATAAGCTTGTTCTTTACAATAAACGTGTGTGTGTGTACGTGTATACACTGTTGGTTCTATTTTCCTGAAGATATATTCTAGTGAATGTAGTATTTTGAAGTTTTAAAAATTTTATGTGCAAAGGGCTTATGTTTCTCAAGAATTTCATTTCAGAACAGTAAAGAGAGTCAATATAAAGCTTTGTTCTAGGAAGGCAGTGGCTGCCGGATGGCCATGGTACACATCCTTCAGGGCAAAGCACACAGGCATGATTTTTCTCAGCTAAGCTTTTGACAGAAGTTGAGCCGCAGCCCCATAGAAGGGACACCCACCAGGGACCTGCCTGACAGTCAGCCAAGGAGCTAGACTCCGACAGTGAACCTGGCCTTGGCATAAACTGGAAGCTTCACTCCGTTATGTTTGTGCTTGCAAATAGAAAAGTTGCAAAGAGACAGAAATGTGAGATTCCAGAAAGTTTCTTTTGAGGGTTTGTGTCTAGTCTTTGTGAGAAGAAATTTCACTGATGTGCCTTTCTGCTTTTTTATAGCATTTTAAGAAGTGTGTGATAGCTCTGATAATAAGTATAGGAATTATAGCTCTGATAATAAGTATAGGAATTACCTTTTTCTGAACCAAAATTGAGACATAGCTTGACAAAGAAACATCTATGGTTTCAGAAGCTATTATAAAGTTTTACAGTGGTACAGAATGAATCCTATTCAGTTAGACAATTAATGAGTCTTCTTTACTGAAAAGAAGAAAATTTCATGACTAATTGGTCCAGAAAATATAGGACATATGTTACCTTAAAATGCTGAACAAAAGATACAAATGGAACCAACTTTCATTCATTCACTCAGCTACCATTTATTGAATGCATTATATCTGTGAGGATAAAAATAGTAAAAGGCAATATTCACCCTCAAGGCAGCTATAGTTTAATGGGAAAGCAATTAACATTCAGTTTACCATTAAGATAGTCAACATGCATGCTGTGTAGTATGCATGTTGGAGTCAGGGAAGGCATGGGCCAGGGGACAGATATACTTGTTAAGAACCAGGCGTGAGGGGAGCCTTTACGGGAAAACTGCTCTTGTGGAGACATAGACACTCAAAACCCTCCATGGAGCAAGGTCATTATAAAAGAAGGTGAAAGACGTAGTCTTACCTGGTAATACGATAGCAGAGCTAGAGAACAGCTCATGAATAGGCAGAAAGGCTGCCTAAGTACACTCTGCTTGAAAGAAGCTATCTTTTCTGTAGAATAACGGTATCAAGTCAGAGCCCAGGTTGTAGGGACCTTGGATTCTAAGCAGGGCAGAGGACGGCAGAAATGGAGGGGACCCTCCTTTGTATGTGGACACACTATTGTATATAGTCTTGGCAGCCACATGTGGAGACATAGACACTCAAAACCCTCCATGGAGCAAGGTCATTATAAAAGAAGGTGAAAGACGTAGTCTTACCTGGTAATACGATAGCAGAGCTAGAGAACAGCTCATGAATAGGCAGAAAGGCTGCCTAAGTACACTCTGCTTGAAAGAAGCTATCTTTTCTGTAGAATAACGGTATCAAGTCAGAGCCCAGGTTGTAGGGACCTCAGATTCTAAGCAGGGCAGAGGACGGCAGAAATGGAGGGGACCCTCCTTTGTATGTGGACACACTATTGTATATAGTCTTGGCAGCCACGTCTCCTGCCCTCCTTCCCACCTGGGCAGTGAAGGTGTGGACACCTGACCTGGGGCAGCTCGTCCGATGCGCTAGCCCCAGATCTGGTCCTCAGCACAGCGAGCACAGCACCAGCATGCATTCTGCCTTAGGGACAGCGTCCCCTTGTGACTTTCGCTGCTGCTCCAATGGCAGCATCCTAACTAACCTGTTTCTAGGGCCTGAATTTCAAGCTGCTCAGCTTCTGTTGGTTCCTAACTGCCGTCTGACCTTGTTCTTTGCTTTCTAACCTTGTTCTTCAGTTTTCCCATCGATTTGAGCATGTCTCTATGTTCTTGGAAAGTGTGTGTGGAGATGAATAATTTTTTAGACAGGAGGAGAACAGGTGAAGGGAAGCCAAGTAATTAATGAACAGAAAGTCCTTCTCAGCCTTCACGATGGGCACGATTGATGGGCAATTGTAGGAAAAAAGACATGAAGGAGGCAGTGAGAGGTAGAATCAATGGGAGCCAATTTAAAAGACAAAACCGGGATGAAGAACCAGTTAGAAGCCCACAGAAAATATTGACAGAGGAGTGTCGGGGAGGGAAAAGTACAGTGACAACGTGAGGCCATTGTGCATAAAGAAAGCTAGCAAGGGGGGAATGGCAGAGGAAAACTTTCTTAGAAAAATGCACAGCACATCAGCTAAGGCAGAAAAGATAATAACAAAGCTCAATCTTGGGTAAATCTAGACCATCAAGAAAACGGTAGACTATGTTCGTAGGACTCAGATATGTTCATAGAAAAAGAATAAGGAAGAAGGAAATATTAGAGAGTTATCCAACTAAACTTTATAGGTTTATCTTGAAAACCATTATTCCACCTTAAATGTAATATCAGAAGACAGAGAAATGAGCAAAAATTATTTTTTAAAAATCCCCCCCAAAATTATCCATCATCCTCCTAAGCGTAAATCAACCCTATCAAGATGTTGGCATGTGGTTTATTTCCAGTTACATAGAAATTTTTTTTTAATTGGTAGCCATTCTGTATCCTGATTTTATATTTTCTCTCATTATATAAGCAACTTTCTCTGCGGGCTCAAAGGCTTAGAAAATATAAATTTTAATAGCTTCCTACGTCTGTAAAGGAGATAACCTTGATTTCCTTGGTTTTAGATGGGGTGTGTGGGTATATGTACACCACTTATTCTGTGGCTACTATGAAATAGGACTGTTGCTGCTAAGTCACTTCAGTCGTGTCCGATTCTGTGCGACCCCATAGACGGCAGCCCACCAGGCTCCTCCGTCCTGGGATTCTCCAGGCAAGGAAATAGGACTATATATGCATTTTATTTAATCCCAAAATAATCCCATATGTCAAATATATGATCACCATTACAAGTTTGATGAAGTTCAATGCAGTTCAGTGATCTGCCAACAAGTAACGATAAAGTAAGGTCTATACTCAATTTTGCCCAATTCCAAGTCAGTGCTTTTCCACTATACCATGGCACCTCCCAGTCAGTTGCTGACAATTTTTTAAAACTCTGAATAATGTTGTAATTAATATATTTGTGTTGAGAGTTACCCCCTTAGTTTGGATTGATTTGTTATAGAAGAGCTACCGAAAATCAGAATTACTAGGTCACAATAATATTTTGACATCTCCATACATATTGCCAAATGGATTTCCAAAAGGTTGAATGTTCTTTATGGTGTTGTCAATAAGGAGTAAGAGTATTTTAATAGACTTTTGCAAGCACTAATCCTTTTCTTTAACTTAATAATATAACTTTCTTTATTTTCTGGCAGAGGCTTTTTTATAAAACTGGGTAAAGAAAAATGACAAATTATTGATGCAAGGATATGTGACTTTTTAGTTTAAAAATTATTTCAGCATGATAGATAACATGTCAAGAGGCCAGGTCAGTAACCTTTCCCCATTCTTTCCTGCCACCAGAATTCCAGTGTTCATTAAGAATTCACATTCCTCTATAAGACCCCTGGGAAGGCTGGCCCCATCTCATCTCTATAGGGATAAAGCTTAATTAGTTTAAGCCAATCATGATAATTTTATTCCCTTATTGGCGATAGTCTTAGGAAATGACATATGACCCTATTCTGGCCAGTAAGTTGATTCCTGGGGACAGTTTCTTTACCATTGTCCCCATTTCTGCCTCTGGACGTAGGCCAAAGTGAGGATAGGATGCATGGAACTACTATAGTTATTTGAAACCATGAAGGGACCTAGGTGACTTACTGAAATTGGCAAGTGGAAAGAACATGGGTCCTGTCCTGGTGCCCCTAAACTGACCATCATCATGATGCCCCTCCAAACAGACCACTTGATTTTATCATAAATCCTATTTAAGCCCACTGGGTCTGAGTTTTCTGACTCTTTGCTGTTCCTTGAAGCAGACAATATCCCATTTGATACAAGGATCAGATACTAGGAGTCAAAGACCTTGATATATATCTCCAGTGTCAGTTTGATCCCATCCACGAAGACTGGGAGAAGGCAATGGCACCCCACTCCAGTACTCTTGCCTGGAAAATCCCATGGACGGAGGGGCCTGGTAGACTGGCATGTGTGCCTGTGAGCCATCCAGGAGGGCTGCAGCCTACCTGGAGGGAGGTGGCAGTGGCTGGACAGGCACAGGCGACTGCGGGGAGGTGACAGCTCTCCTGAGGTCCTCAGATAAGGGAGGAAGAGACACGCTTATGTGTAGAGACCAGGAGGAGAGACCGTTCCGAGCTTCCGCTGTGTTCCATAGCTGTCCCTCCTACAAAATACGAAGCCCACTCCCCTCTTGACGTCTCCTATCCAAGGAAGAGCAAGGAGTGAAATCATCAATTTGATAACATTCTCTTGATGCCATCAAAATGCCTCCAGGATGGGAGCCGATTAGCAGGTCTTAGTTTTATGCAATCTCTTCTACTTCAGGTTTCAGTGCAATTTCAGGGAATTTCATTAGCTGCAGGAGTGTCTCTTGCCTTGTCTGCAAACCCTCTTTGACTTCTTTTTTTCTTTTGGCCATCCTGCATGTTGTGCACGATCTTAGTTCCCAAACTCAGGATCTAATCTACGCCCCCTTCAGTGGAAGCTGATTCTTAACCACTGCACTGACAGGGACTTAGCAGCAGTAGCAGCAGCAGCATACCCAATTAGGGCCTATGTTCCTTTAAGGCAGGAACCTCTATTTTACTTGCAGTGCTCTGTATCGGGGGGAACAATCCAGTGGCAACATCAGCAAGAACGCCTGGGGCTCTCTGCAAGAAATGTTCCAAGATTTCAGATTTCTGAGATTGAAGAGTGTGAAATGTATCTTGGAAACAAGGTAATAAATGATGTGTTTGGACAGAAATCTCTAGGATAAAAAATAAGAGGAAACTGCTGGCTTGATGTTGCAATAAAATTACCAGCAGACTGGCGAGCAAAAGGGCATATGTTCTCAGAAAATATCATGATTGTCGCAAAACTGACCAAGGTGTGTTGTGGATATTAGGCGACCCAATGTTCTAAGTCATCTGCTGCTGCTGCTAAGTTGCTTCAGTCGTGTCTGACTCTGTGCGACCCCATAGATGGCAGCCCACCAAACTTGCAGTGCTCTGTATCGGGGGGAACAATCCAGTGGCAACATCAGCAAGAACGCCTGGGGCTCTCTGCAAGAAATGTTCCAAGATTTCAGATTTCTGAGATTGAAGAGTGTGAAATGTATCTTGGAAACAAGGCAATAAATGATGTGTTTGGACAGAAATCTCTAGGATGAAAAATAAGAGGAAACTGCTGGCTTGATGTTGCAATAAAATTACCAGCAGACTGGAGAGCAAAAGGGCATATGTTCCCAGAAAATATGATTGTCGCAAAACTGACCAAGGTATGTTGTGGATATTAGGCTACCCAATGTTCTAAGTCATCTGCTGCTGCTGCTAAGTTGCTTCAGTCGTGTCTGATTCTGTGCGACCCCATAGACGGCAGCCCACCAGGCTCCCCCATCCCTGGGATTCTCCAGGCAAGAACACTGGAGTGGGTTGCCATTCCTTCTCCAATGCATGAAAGGGAAAAGTGAAAGTGAAGTTGCTCAGTCGTGTCCGACCCTCAGTGACCCCATGGACTGCAGCCTTCCAGGCTCCTCCATCCATGGGATTTTCCAGGCAAGAGTACTGGAGTGGGGTGCCATTGCCTTCTCCTTATTCTGAGTCATCTAGGCAAAACAAAAGCCAATCAGACAGGAGCAAGGGAATGAATAATGTTAGGTAAAGAAGGATGGAGGGAGAAACTCCAATAAAGCACTGCCAGCTGTTCTCCCCTAGGGCCCCAGATGCTGTCCTCAGGACCCACAGGAGAGATTCTTGCCGTGACGGTTAATTTTATGGGTCAACTTGCCTGGACCACAGGTGCCCAAATATTTGGTCAAATATTGAGTGTTTCTGTGAGGGTGTTTCTGGAGGAGATTAACATTTGAGCAGGCAGACTGGGTGGAGTTGGTTGCCACACCCCCCCATGTAGGTGGGCCTCATCTAATCAGTTGAAGATATTGCTGTTGTTGTTGTTCAGTTGATCAGTCCTGTCTGACTCTCTGCTACCCCATGGGCTGCAGCCCGCCAGGCTTCCCTGTCCTTCACTGTCTCCCGGAGCTTGCTCAAACTTATGTCCACTGAATCAGTGATACCATCCAACCATCTCATCCTCTGTCATCCCCTTCTCCTCCTGCCTTCAATCTTTCCCAACACCAAGGTCTTTTTTAATGAGTTGGCTGATCACATCAGGAGGCCAAAGGGTTGGAGCTTCAGCTTCAGCATCAGTCCTTCCAATGAACATTCAGGACTGATTTCCTTTAGGACTGACTGATTGGATCTCCAATTAAAACTTAAGTAGACCAAAAGATTAGAAAAGAACTCTTCCTGCCTTAAGCTGGAACCTCAGTTTTTCCTGCCTTCAGACTTGAACTGTCTTCCTGAATCTTGAAACTACCAGCCTTCAGATCAAAAATACACCATAGATACTCCTAGTTCTCAAGCCTTCAGACTCGGACTGTAACTTACATCATCAGTTCTCCTGGGTCTCCTGCTTGCCAGCTACAGATCTTGGGTCTTAGCAGCCTCCATAATCACATAAGCTTGTTCTTTACAATAAACGTGTGTGTGTGTACGTGTATACACTGTTGGTTCTATTTTCCTGAAGATATATTCTAGTGAATGTAGTATTTTGAAGTTTTAAAAATTTTATGTGCAAAGGGCTTATGTTTCTCAAGAATTTCATTTCAGAACAGTAAAGAGAGTCAATATAAAGCTTTGTTCTAGGAAGGCAGTGGCTGCCGGATGGCCATGGTACACATCCTTCAGGGCAAAGCACACAGGCATGATTTTTCTCAGCTAAGCTTTTGACAGAAGTTGAGCCGCAGCCCCATAGAAGGGACACCCACCAGGGACCTGCCTGACAGTCAGCCAAGGAGCTAGACTCCGACAGTGAACCTGGCCTTGGCATAAACTGGAAGCTTCACTCCGTTATGTTTGTGCTTGCAAATAGAAAAGTTGCAAAGAGACAGAAATGTGAGATTCCAGAAAGTTTCTTTTGAGGGTTTGTGTCTAGTCTTTGTGAGAAGAAATTTCACTGATGTGCCTTTCTGCTTTTTTATAGCATTTTAAGAAGTGTGTGATAGCTCTGATAATAAGTATAGGAATTATAGCTCTGATAATAAGTATAGGAATTACCTTTTTCTGAACCAAAATTGAGACATAGCTTGACAAAGAAACATCTATGGTTTCAGAAGCTATTATAAAGTTTTACAGTGGTACAGAATGAATCCTATTCAGTTAGACAATTAATGAGTCTTCTTTACTGAAAAGAAGAAAATTTCATGACTAATTGGTCCAGAAAATATAGGACATATGTTACCTTAAAATGCTGAACAAAAGATACAAATGGAACCAACTTTCATTCATTCACTCAGCTACCATTTATTGAATGCATTATATCTGTGAGGATAAAAATAGTAAAAGGCAATATTCACCCTCAAGGCGGCTATAGTTTAATGGGAAAGCAATTAACATTCAGTTTACCATTAAGATAGTCAACATGCATGCTGTGTAGTATGCATGTTGGGGTCAGGGAAGGCATGGGCCAGGGGACAGATATACTTGTTAAGAACCAGGCGTGAGGGGAGCCTTTACGGGAAAACTGCTCTTGTGGAGACATAGACACTCAAAACCCTCCATGGAGCAAGGTCATTATAAAAGAAGGTGAAAGACGTAGTCTTACCTGGTAATACGATAGCAGAGCTAGAGAACAGCTCATGAATAGGCAGAAAGACTGCCTAAGTACACTCTGCTTGAAAGAAGCTATCTTTTCTGTAGAATAACGGTATCAAGTCAGAGCCCAGGTTGTAGGGACCTTGGATTCTAAGCAGGGCAGAGGACGGCAGAAATGGAGGGGACCCTCCTTTGTATGTGGACACACTATTGTATATAGTCTTGGCAGCCACATCTCCTGCCCTCCTTCCCACCTGGGCAGTGAAGGTGTGGACACCTGACCTGGGGCAGCTCGTCCGACGCGCTAGCCCCAGATCTGGTCCTCAGCACAGCGAGCACAGCGCCAGCATGCATTCTGCCTCAGGGACAGCGTCCCCTTGTGACTTTCACTGCTGCTCCAATGGCAGCATCCTAACTAACCTGTTTCTATGGCCTGAATTTCAAGCTGCTCAGCTTCTGTTGGTTCCTAACTGCCATCTGACCTTGTTCTTTGCTTTCTAACCTTGTTCTTCAGTTTTCCCATCGATTTGAGCATGTCTCTATGTTCTTGGAAAGTGTGTGTGGAGATGAATAATTTTTTAGACAGGAGGAGAACAGGTGAAGGGAAGCCAAGTAATTAATGAACAGAAAGTCCTTCTCAGCCTTCACGATGGGCACGATTGATGGGCAATTGTAGGAAAAAAGACACGAAGGAGGCAGTGAGAGGTAGAATCAATGGGAGCCAATTTAAAAGACAAAACCGGGATGAAGAACCAGTTAGAAGCCCACAGAAAATATTGACAGAGGAGTGTCGGGGAGGGAAAAGTACAGTGACAACGTGAGGCCATTGTGCATTAAGAAAGCTAGCAAGGGGGGAATGGCAGAGGAAAACTTTCTTAGAAAAATGCACAGCACATCAACTAAGGCAGAAAAGATAATAACAAAGTCAATCTTGGGTAAATCTAGACCATCAAGAAAACGGTAGAAGACTATGTTCGTAGGACTCAGATATGTTCATAGAAAAAGAACAAGGAAGAAGGAAATATTAGAGAGTTATCCAACTAAACTTTATAGGTTTATCTTGAAAACCATTATTCCACCTTAAATGTAATATCAGAAGACAGAGAAATGAGCAAAAATTATTTTTAAAAAATCCCCCCCCAAAATTATCCATCATCCTCCTAAGCCTAAATCAACCCTATCAGTATGTTGGCATGTGGTTTATTTCCAGTTACATAGAAATTTTTAAAAAATTGGTAGCCATTCTGTATCCTGATTTTATATTTTCTCTCATTATATAAGCAAATTTCTCTGCAGGCTCAAAGGCTTAGAAAACATAAATTTTAATAGCTTCCTATGTCTGTAAAGGAGATAACCTTGATTTCCTTGGTTTTAGATGGGGTGTGTGGGTATGTGTACACCACTTATTCTATGGCTACTGTGAAATAGGACTGTTGCTGCTAAGTCACTTCAGTCGTATCTGATTCTGTGCGACCCCATAGATGGCAGCCCACCAGGCTCCTCTGTCCCTGAGATTCTCCAGGCAAGGAAATAGGACTATATTTGCACTTTCTTTAATCCCAAAATAATCCCATATATCAAATATATGATCACCATTACAAGTTTGATGAAGTTCAATGCAGTTCAGTGATCTGCCAACAAGTAACGATAAAGTAAGGTCTATACTCAATTTTGCCCAATTCCAAGTCAGTGCTTTTCCACTATACCATGGCACCTCCCAGTCAGTTGCTGACAATTTTTTAAAACTCTGAATAATGTAATTAATATATTTGTGTTGACAGTTACCCCCTTAGTTTGGATTGATTTGTTATAGAAGAGTTACCAAAAATCAGAATTACTAGGTCACAATAATATTTTTACATCTCCATACATATTGCCAAATGGATTTCCAAAACCCAGGGATGGGGGAGCCTGGTGGGCTGCCGTCTGTGGGGTCACACAGAGTCGGACACGACTGAAGCGACTCAGCAGCAGCAGCAGCATGAAGACTGTAGTGGAAACCAGCAGTAATCCAAGAGGTCCGATAGGGCAGTGTAAGGAGACAGTGTGCAATGAATTTATTCTCTTTAGGAAACTTTAACTTGCAAAAGTGGAATGGAAGTCACCCTAGCTGGTGAACCTGGGTCAAAAAAAGATAAGGCCAGGCATGATTTCCTTCTTCAAAACCATGTGAGTCCATGTCTCCTTCCAAGGTTTGAAATCCATGATGCCCCAAAGAGTAATTTACACAATAAATGACAAGAGGCCAGAAATGGGGCTCACATACCGTCAAGGTCCTGTGAAGTTCAGGTTGCCAGCTCTGGAATTGACTGTCAGCTTAGGAAAGGCACTTCCTTTCTTGGTGCTTCAGTTTCTAAGTAACAATTTATATTCATTTTAGCTCCAAAGTTAAATGACCAGTTCTACAAGTTTTGAGAGGGACAAAGAAGATGATCATGCAGAATTTACATATATTTATTACTCTTTCAAAATTTATTTATTTCTAATTGAAGGATAATTGCTTTATGATATTGTGTTGGTTTCTGCCCTGTATCAACATGAATCAGTCATAGGTGTACATATGTCCCCTCCCTCTTAAAACCCTTATTCTTACTATAATTATCACTAATACTAGAAAAAATGTGAGTTATGATGGTACAGAGTGGATGTTCTGTGATCACAGAGATCTGGGTTTAAATACCGTTTAGTGGTGTGATGTTGGGTATCACTTAACCTTTCTAAACCTTGGTTTCCTCTCCTTAAAGGGCTGTTGTGATGATTAAATGAGCTAATGCATGTGAGAAAAGCTTAAGCTATGGTAGACACTCAGTAAACTGCCACCTATTGTCATTAGTAGTAACAATAATAACTAACATTTATGTGGTAGACTACAATGCATGAGCCAGGATTAGTAGCTGGGTCTCCTACTTTGATTTTTGTGTTCTCTCTAACACAGCTCACAGCCTTCCTGGATAAAACTGGGTCTCAGATTCCTAAAACACAGAGAAAATGAGAAGAAAATATGTACAAAGAAAGTCATGTTGTCTAACTATGCATAAAACTGTAAGAATAGATACACTATTATGGCACCAAACCATACCCTCTTCCATAAAGCTGCCTGCATTTGCTACTCTGCTATCTCAGACGATCCTCAGCCCTGCAGAACAAGTGTGTGTGTGTTTTAGTTGTTCAGTGATGTCTGATTCTTTGTGACCCCACGGACTGTAGCCCACCAGGCTTCTCTGTCCACGGGATTCTCCAGGCAAGATTACTGGAGTGGATTGCTGTTCCCTTCCCCAGAGGATCTTCCTGACCAAGGGATCAAACTCTGGTCTCCTGCATTGCAGACAGATTACCGTTTGAGCTACAGGGAACTAGTAGGAAGTTAATAGCTTCCTATTCTCTGCTCAAGCCAAAATATTAATATTTTCCTCCTTCTGTGAAATGTTGACAATGAGCCTTGAGAGGACCAAGGACAGTTCACAGGCTAGGTGGTTAGGTGATGGAGTCAGCTCACTTCTCTCTAGGAAGAGAAACAAAGGGGGAAATCTGTACGCAAGCAGAGCCCTCTCCTGAATTCAAAGTCAGTTTTCAAGTGTGCAGTCTTCTCAGAGTAAAGAAGAGTACACAAAAGTCATCTGAAAATAGAAAAGGAAGCCATTAAAAATCCAACAGCATATTTAGTGTTGAAGGATAACCAAACAAGAAAGAAAGGAGCAAATAGAAAGACAGACTTAATGCGCCAGGAGCAGAGGTGCTGGTCTCTGTGGAACAGACTAACTGACTCTACCTCACCATAGAGTTTCTACTGCCTTAGGAAAGAAATACCTGTTATATCTGCGGCTCAGATGGTAAAAAAATCCACCTGCAGTGTGGGAGACCTGGGTTCAACCCCCGGATTGGGAAGATCCCTTGGAGACGGGAACAGCTACCCACTCCAGTATTCTGGTCTGGAGAATTCTATGGGGGTCAAAAGTCAGACATGACTGAGTGACTTTCACTTCCTCTTTCAGCCAAGTACAATCAGACCATCTCTATTGTTGTTCAGTTACTAAGTCATGTCCGAATCTGTGACCCCATGGACTGCGGCTCTCGAGGCTTCCCTGTCCTTCACTGCCTCCTGGAGTTTGCTGAAATGCGTGTCCACTGAGTCAGTGAAGCTATCCAGCCAATTCTATTAAGTCTGAGTTTTTTGTTGTTGTTGGTTTTTATTGTTTTAGAACAGTGATCAGCATAGCATATCAACATAGTCTGGCTANAATCTGTGACCCCATGGACTGCGGCTCTCGAGGCTTCCCTGTCCTTCACTGCCTCCTGGAGTTTGCTGAAATGCGTGTCCACTGAGTCAGTGAAGCTATCCAGCCAATTCTATTAAGTCTGAGTTTTTTGTTGTTGTTGGTTTTTATTGTTTTAGAACAGTGATCAGCATAGCATATCAACATAGTCTGGCTACTGTTCAGATAAATATTGAGAACAGTATTGATGGTATATTTGATTCCACTTGAAGTTGTTAAAAAGGTCATATAACNGACATGACTGAGTGACTTTCACTTCCTCTTTCAGCCAAGTACAATCAGACCATCTCTATTGTTGTTCAGTTACTAAGTCATGTCCGACTCTGTGACCCCATGGACTGCAGCTCTCGAGGCTTCCCTGTCCTTCACTGCCTCTTGGAGTTTGCTGAAATGCATGTCCACTGAGTCAGTGAAGCTATCCAGCCAATTCTATTAAGTCTGAGTTTTTTGTTGTTGTTGTTTTTTATTGTTTTAGAACAGTGATCAGCATAGCATATCAACATAGTCTGGCTACTGTTAAGATAAATATTGAGAACAGTATTGATGGTATATTTGATTCCACTTGAAGTTGTTAAAAAGGTCATATAACTTGAAGTTGTTATAAAGGTCATAATAAACTTTAAGATGGGTAAGAATAAAAAGCTTAAGAGACAAAGACATAATCAAAAGGAACATAGTGAGAGTGGACTCTCCTCTGCTTCTTTTCAAAAATCTTGAACTCTCCACACATAAAGGGGCACATGCAAAGTCGCTCAGGAGAGGCTTTAAGATGAAAACCGGGGCTCGGAGAAACAAAGTTCCCAAATCAGAAACCAACACAATTAAAAGGAAATCTGAAGTAACAAACTCTGTTCTCAAAACTCATAAATGCAAGAGACAAAATTCCTAGACACTCCTACCCCTACTTGAGATCAGAAAGTGAAGTCGCTCAGTCATGTCTGACTCTTTGCGACCCCATGGACTGTAGCCTACCAGGCTCCTCTGTCCATGGGATTTTCTAGGTAAGAATTCTGGAGCAGGTTGCCATTTCCTTCTGCAGGAGATCTTCCCAACCCAGGGACTGAACACAGGTCTCCTGCATTGTAGGCAGACGTTTTACCGTCTGAGCCACCAGGGAATCAGAAGTTGAGATCAGAAGGGGATGCTTAATAAGCAGAATCTCAAAAATCCCCTGAGTAAGATCTAGAAATTCCAGCATCCCAGAGGGATATACAGATCATGTCAAAAAGGGAATCAGGGTCATGAGATATTAACAGTAATCATGAAGACCTCTTAGAGTTTATGTTCAAAATTTTAAAGACAACAACATTTAACTAACGGGAAATTTAGATATATAGCATTAAGGAAAAAGAGATCATTTTTACCAAGAAGAGAAGGGAATGAAATATCGTTTAGGTGAACAGAAGAAGGAAACAAAGAGCTCTCTTAAAAAAAAAAAAGTCAACATGTATTTTCAATTTTAGAAATCTTTTTGAATTAAGTTTGATTAAGACCCTGATGCTGGGAAAGACTGAAGGCAGGAGGAGAAGTGGGTGACAGAGGATGAGGTGGTTGGATGGCATCACCTACTCAATGGACATGAGTTTAAACAAGCTCCGGGAGTTGGTGAAGGACAGGGAAGCCTGGCATGCTGCAGTCCATGGGGTTGCAAAGAGTCAGTCATGACTGAGTGACTGAAAAACAAAGTGAGCAGTGGATGACTGGCCAGAATGGAAATATGTTGTAACTGGAAAATACGGGCAGTAAGCAAAAGTTGATGGAAAAGTTATTAGAAAGTTCTGGATTTCCAGAGACCATGTTCCAAATCCACTTCCTAGACCACAAGATCTAGGGTGTGTCAACAGCTTGGTTCTTCTTCCCACACAGCACTAAGAGTGTAAAAACACTCCTCACTGGTTGAGATTTTGAAATGATGAAAAAACAGGAATGGGGGTGGGATGGAGATTTAGGCCAGAATGGAAATTAACGACTGTGCCAATCAATGGCAACCCACTCCAGTGTTCTTGCCTGGAGAATCCTGTGGACAGAGGAGCCTGGTGGGCTGCTATCCATGGGGTCGCACAGAGTCGGACACGACTGAAGCGACTTAGCAGCAGCAGCAGCAGCAGCTAATCCAGGATGCAAGAGCAGGGGTATTGCTGGAATCAGTGGATGGTTTAAGCATCCCCCATCAAAACAGAAACTGCCAAGCAAGGGTGTTCTGACGCTATGAATGGAGATTTGGGGGATCTTCTGAATTCTGGAAAAAGAAAGTTTTGAAGCCAAAGACCATAAGCATCTCTCTAAAAAAATGTTATTATCAGAACTTCAAGAAGTTTTTGTACATCCTAGTCACTACTAAAAAAAAATATGTTTTTTTCTTTTTTTAATTAATTAATTTTTTATTGAAGGATAATTGCTTTACAGAATTTTATTGTTTTCTGTCAAACCTCAACATGAATCAGCCATAGGTA
This sequence comes from Oreotragus oreotragus, assembly GCA_006410675.1. NCBI lineage: Eukaryota > Metazoa > Chordata > Mammalia > Artiodactyla > Bovidae > Oreotragus > Oreotragus oreotragus. Next base: position 560,891 of record SJYX01017367.1, on the reverse strand, counting down.
TACATATATCCACCCCCCCAGGTTTTGAACCTCCCTCCCACCTCCTCACCCATCGCACCCCTCCAGGTTGATACACAGCCCCTACTTGAGTTTCCTCTTACAGGAAGAAATGCATTCTAAGCTCCAGTTGGATGGAGGGTGTTGGAAAACCATGATGAAGCATAAAGTGGCCTTGGAAATACTCAGTCCAACTCCAGTGTGTTAAAGGAGAGAAAGTTAGTAGAGGTATGCAATTACTCTGGTGGCTCAGATGCTAAAGAATCTGCCTGTGATACAGGAAACATGGGTTCAGTCCCTGGGTGGGGAAGATCCCCTAGAGAAGGGAATGGCAACCCACTCTAGTGTTCTTGCTTGGGAAATCCCATGGACAAAGGAGCCTGGGGGCTACAGTCCATGGAGTTGCAAAGAGTGGGACAGGACTGAGCAAGTAACACAGTTGCACGTGCACACACACACGTACACATGCACACATGCCCGCCCAGGTGACGCAGTTGGTAAAGAATCCACCTGCCAGTGCAGGGGACACAAGAGATATGGGTTTGAACGCTGGGTCAGGGACGTCCCCTGGGGAGGAAATGGCAACCCGCTTCAGTGTTCTTGCCTGGGAAATCCCATGGACAGAGGCGCCTGGTGGGCTACAGTCCATGGGTCACAAAGAGTCGGACACAACTGAACGTGTGCATGCACACAGCTAGTGACTAGAATGCAGGGCTCGATGAGAGACCAGTTAAGCAAATTCATCAGAGGAAGTCCTCTCCAGCCTCCCATGTCCCCTACCCAGGGAGCATTTCCTGCTTGTCCCCTCCACCCTCTTGTCCACTACAGCATTTACCAAGCTGCAGCCAAGTAAACCACCATGACACCTTCCTTTCTCTCTCACCCACACTCCCCACTAGCCTTCAGGACGAAGCCTATGTTTCATTTGTCCCTTTTACCCTTAACGTGAAAGACAGTATTGACCCACCCTTAACGTGAAAGACAGTATTGACCCTCATAGTTAAGATTCAGTAAGTATTTACGAAATGAGCTAATGAGCTCCAGAAATGTAGACGGCAGGGTGGATATACACATCAGAGGAGGTACCTCGGGTGCCTTCAGGATTCCAGATCAGAAAAAGTGATAGTCTGGGGATGTCTGTCCTGGTTTGACCACTCAGAGTCTCTGAGCACACACTGACCACACAGTTTACCTGGGGAAAGGTAGCTGGGTTAATGAAGATTCTGGAAGCTTGTAAATATAGTGAGAAGTCATGGTGGGAATTAGAGGTATTTAGCCTGAAAAAAGAGATGTTTCAGCAAGTGATTTTCAAGCTATGTTGGTATTTTTACAGAGACGCCCAAGGAGCTGCCAAGAATAGGGAGCGGAGAAGGAGTGGGTAGAACAACAGGCTTGAGCCCAGCTTCAGAAGGAGGAGTCTTGCTTTCATCTGCGTTACATATGGGATGGTAGCATGAGACTCACAGCGAGGGGTTATGGACAGTGGGGAGGCTCACTGCCCAGTGTACCGTGATGGGGCAGGGCGAGGTCGGGGGCTTTAAACATAAGGAAGAAGATGCAGACTTGCTCTTTGTATCCCTGGCACTGGGAACTAGGAACCCAACGATCACAGGTCACACAATGAAAGTAACACCCAGGTATCAGACCGGATTGTAAGCACCTGCCTGCATTGTGGCTCTATGTTGTCCTTTGGCCCAGGTGAGTCTTCAGGCCTGGCGGGCATATGTCCCAGTCCCGCCTGCTCCAGGCTCTGGAGAAGGGCTTAAGAGAGCCTGTGGTCAGCAGCCCAGAATTTGGCTGCTGAGCAGATCTTGCTGCCAGTTCCACTCTGACCCTTAAGTTAGACTCTTCTTGTTAGTTCTGATTCTTCACAAGCCAAGCCCCCAAATCATGGGCTAGCTTCTGCATTGTTCCCACATACGCAAGCTTTATGAACTTTCCAGAGCTACAACCACTTCTCAGAAAACAAAGATTTTGTTCCTGAATATTAAAAAAAATTTTTTTTTTCTTTATTTGGCTACCCTGGGTCTTAGCTGCAGCACTCAGGATGCTCAGTCTTCGTTGCGGCAGGCAGGATCTAGTTCCCCGGTCAGGAGGGATGGAACCCAGGCCTCCTGCAGTCGGAGCGCGGGGGCTTAGTCCCTGGACTGTGAGGGAAGCCCCTTGTTTCTGAACCTTAATCCTCACCACCAGGTCTCTTTCACCACAGCCCTCCAGCCAGCTCTGTCCCCTCCTCACTGCCCGTGATGTGATGCCCTCAGGATGGTGCTCCACCACCCCCTGGCGCTTCCACACGCAGCCCCGAGCGCCAGTCCTCCTTGACACCCCTGACATCCTTGCCCGACCTGGAGCCCTGCTCACCAGCTGACCCTGACCCTCCATGTTCGCATCTGGATTTCCTCCCAGTGCCCAGAACTGGATGCCGAGCACACAGCTATCTTCTCCCAGGAGACTGTGGTTACCATTGTGGCTTCTTCTCCGTAGAACGACAGCTCCATGAGGGAGCTGCTTTGTTCCCAAGTATAACCCAAGTGCCTGAAACAGTGCCTGGCATGTGACAAGTTCTTAACAGATAACAGATGCTGGTTTTGTTTTATCCCTTGGACCCTAATCCTTCCACATTTTATGCCATTGACCAAACTCTACCACTAGCCTTATCTGCCTTGGAAAACCTCAACTCCCTGGGGATAGAAAATTGATATTCATTCTTGCTTGGAATGTTTCAACAAGGAGTGGGGGAAGGTGGCTGACCTCAATGGTTTCCAAGCTTCCTGAGAGTTTATCAGGAAGAGATTCCATATGATGGTGTCACTCTACTCTTGATTCAGAAAGAAGATCAACTCCCAGGTCATTATTTGTGCCCTAAATTGGCTGCAATAGCCATCAGCCCTCTCATCCCACCGCTGCCTGCTGTCCTTTCTAGGCAGTCATGCCCCAGTGGATATCACTCTCAGGCAGACATGTCTCTCACCCCACACGCTGAACCCTGGCCATGGAGGACAGGACTGGGGGTGGCATGTGACCCAGAGACAGGGCATTTGTAGGCTGACCAGCAACCCATGATATGGTCCAGTATGGTAACTCAATGGACATGAGTTTGAGCAAACTCCAGGAGACAGGGAAGGACAGGGAAGCCTGATGCACTGCAGTCCACGGGGTTGCAAAGCATCGGACACGACTTAGTGACTAAACGACAATGATGGTAACTGGGCAGGGTTACTCAGGGTCTTCCTGGGCCACATGAGCTGAAAGAACAGGGCAGATGACAGAATCTGAGGCTGAAGGAATATTCTGGGGTAGGGTAGCAGCCATGATGCATCATTCTCAGGGCTAAGTTTTAAGGAAGCAAGAACTGAAAAGGGTCAGGAATAAAACACAGAAAGCAGAGAACGGGGCAGGGGGATGGGGTGGGGACACACAGACTCTCCAGGGGGCCGAGTCAGGCCCAGAGCCACCAGGCACCCCGCTGGCTTCCCGAACCTGCCCCCTGGGCCCTGCACATCCTGGTGGGCGGGCTTCTGAGCACAGGTCTCCCTGGGATAAACATCCTCTTCTCTGAGATGCACAGAAATCTTACCACTAAAAGACCCTAATGAAAGCACGCTCTGGTTGGGGGAATGCTTTTGTTTCCTCTTGCTGTTGTTATAAATTACCCTCAACTTAGTGACCTAAAGCAAAACACACAAACTCATGACCCCGAATAAGCCTTTGCTGGGCTAAAATCAAGATGTTGGAAGGGCTGCGGTCCCTCAGAGCCTGTAGGGGAGGCTTTGCTTTCTGGCCTCCAGTTCCTAGGGGCCATCTGCATCCCTTGCTTGTGACCCCAACCGGCAACTGCATCACCCAACCTCTCCTTCCATCCTCACTTCTTTCTGTGACTCTCCTACTCCTCTTCCCCCATGAGAACCCTGACCATTTCCTTAGACCTTCCCCAGGTGGTCCAAGATAATCTCCCCACCTCAAGGTCCTCAACCTGAACTATATTTGCAAAATTCCCTTTGCCATATAAGGTAATGGAGTCACAGGTCGTGGGGAGGAGGACATGGACTCCAATAGGGGGAGCCATGATTCTGCCCACTGCAGGGAACAGGAGATAATCTCCTTAGGACTGTAAAGTAAACCAAGCCCTCAGAATACCCACAAAGTCATAAGTCAGCTCCAGAGGGCTGCTTCCATTCTAAACGCATGAGAACAGGAAGGAATGGACCTGGCAAACAGGCAAAGTTCCCTCGCCTAAGCATCTGACAGGGAGGAGAGCACCCTCCATCTTCTCAATGCTGGTTTCCATTATCTTCCACAGCTTCCAGGGAGTGTGGGTTTAATCTGAAAAGGAGGCGCGAGTCTCACCCTCATTGGAAGCATGTCTGATTAGCATTGCAGTGATCAACGAGCAGTCCGGGGAGAGTGAGGCCAGCCAGAACGGTAGAAGATACTGGTATAGACCCACCTTGGATGATGGCCCTTCCTCATTACAGACATTTATTTAGCTACATTTCACTCACAAGAGCCTGTTGACAGCCCAGATGCACATGGCTGGGTAATTATAGGGCTCTAAGAAATGACGTGATGGGAAGAGAGGAGAATAAATGATAACAAAATAATGCCTGGTAGCAGCTTTGACTGACAGCACGGAGCTGTCCCGTCATGCCTGAGTGTGACAAGGGGAGAAAGCGAAAAGAAAGAGGCTAAGCCTGCCCTGTTCTAGCTGTTTCTTTTCAGTCCCTTGTTCCTTCTTGTCTGTTGTGAAAAAGAACCTCAGGTGCCTTTTTTAGTGTTTAGCTGGAAAGGAGCCTTCGAGACCTGAGGTTTCATGGAAACCAGGTGTTTAGTTTAAAACGCAGAGATGAAAACAAAAAAACCTTCATTGAATTCAGTTTTTCAAAAAATACACAGGCCCTCAGCAGCCAAGCATAGTATCTTCGGAAGCCAGCACACCAGACGTGGTCCATACCCATCCCCATTCCTGGGTGGTAGACCCCAATGGATAATGATGCAAGGATTCCACCCCAGTTTGTAAAGAAAATTAAATCAGCACCATTCAAAGATGTTTATTCTTATCAATTTGATGGCAAGTCAAGTTTCAGACGTGGCCTGAGGGTTACGGGGCTTCCTCTAAGGCTTCCAGCCTCAAATATCTACGGTTGGGGAAATACAGGTCTCTTGCCGCTGTTTAGTCTCTAAGTCATGGCTGACTCTTTGCAACCCCATGGATTGTAGCCTGCTAGGCTCCTCTCTCCATGGAATTCTCCAGGCAAGAATACTGGAGTGGGTTGCCATTTCCTCCTCCAGGGGATCTTCCTTGCCTCAAATATCTACGGTTGGGGAAATACAGGTCTCTTGCCGCTGTTTAGTCTCTAAGTCATGGCTGACTCTTTGCAACCCCATGGATTGTAGCCTGCTAGGCTCCTCTCTCCATGGAATTCTCCAGGCAAGAATACTGGAGTGGGTTGCCATTTCCTCCTCCAGGGGATCTTCCTGACTCAGGGATCAAACCCACGTCTCCTGCACTGGCAGGTACATTCTTTACCACTGAGCCCCCTGGGAAGCCCATGGATCTCTTAAGGATACACAGTTTTTAGTCTGAGTTCTGAGGTCAGAGTTCAGTAAGCTTTCTATTTGGACATTTTTATGTTACTGGGATCCAAATGGTAACAGAGAACTAGTCAAAAACAGGGAAATAATTCGTGTCTTCAGTATTTCCCAGATCACCAATAATCTGCAGAGGCTAAGGCAAAGTGCTAAGTGCCAGGCAGACTAGATACATGTTCCTTTGTTTTCCTTTTGTATGAGCTCTCTGCTGCTCCAAGGCCTCATCTGTAAGTGCTGTTTTCCCCAATTAATTTGGATTATGAAATGATGAAAAAGCATGATGTGTAACAAATGAGATTGGGAAGAAGAGGGAAGAAAGAGTGGAAGGACATTACTTCTTACCTGTTTAAATAACCCAAGGCAATTTCTCAAATAAAGAACAGCTTGCTTGACCCATCAGAGCCTAGAGCTGGGTTTCTCCGTGGTAGTATGTGCTTTCCACAGACTCATGTAGGAGGAAGCCAGAAGGAAGTAAGCATACCCTCTGCTCCGAGATGGATTTATTCCCACAAGGAGGCCATACGAGCGAGAGGAATGACTATCCAGAGCACAGCCCTAAATAAGAGTACGGTGGGATGGAGATTCTATAAATGCAACTGGATGGAAATAGCAATTCCTAGGAACAGGGAGGTTCAGAAAGCCTGGGAGAGGAGATATTTCTGCTCTTCGATCTGATTTCAAATTTTGTGTTTTCAGCAAAACGCCAGAGGCACAGCCCTTATGGGCCCAGAGGGAGATAAATGAAATGTCCTCTAGAAAACCAAAGCTGGACTATTTTGAGGCCAGAAGTATCTTAACTACCATGCTCTGAGAGCTACAAAACCATGACAGCAATAAAGATTATAAAGGAGGCAGGAAAGGAAGGCAGAGCAAGGATTCCCCCCAAAGATTTCCATATCCTACTGTCCATAATCTAAGAATGCACTCGGTTACATGGCAAAGGGGAATTAGGGTTGCAGATGGAATTAAGACTGCTAATCAGGGGACCTTGAGATGGGAAGATTGCCTTGGATTTTCTGGGTGGGCCCAATGTAATTGCAGAGGTGTGAAAGTGGAAGAGGAAGACAGAAAAGAAGGTGAGACTGATACCATGTGAGGACTTGACCTGCCAATGCTGGTTTGTAGGGTAATGAAGGGGTCATGAGCTGAGGAGCGCAGGCAGACTCTAGAAGTTGGAGAAGGCAAGGAAGCAATTCTTCCTGGAGCCTCCAGACAAGTTGGGTCATGAGCTGAGGAGTGCAGGCAGACTCTAGAAGTTGGAGAAGGCAAGGAAGCAATTCTTCCTGGAGCCTCCAGACAAGATGCAGTCATGTGGACACCTTGATCTTAACCCAGTGAAACCAATCTCAGGGAGACTTCTGACCTCCAGAACTGTAAAATGATAAATCTGTGTTGTCTTAAGCCCATAAGTTTATGTCCATTGGAGACCTATATGCCATCCAAGTGAGTAGGGGAACATTATGGATGTCTGTACTAGTCTTGATGAGGACTAGATATTCAGTATATACCTCATGCTCCCCTTAGGGAAATGAAGTCCTTGGGAACCCCAAGCAGTTGTTAGGAGAAAAGGAAATATTAATATTTTTAGACTTCTTGATCATCACATTTCATCCTTTTAAGCTGGGGAAGTCTGAGCTATGCAGAGGGACTTCTGCATAGAAGTCTTCCTACCCTCAATGAGATACAGGTGCCTCCAAGGATTGCATGCTAGCATCAGAAGGACTTTCCTGGCATCGTGGCCTCTGCTCTGAGAAAGATCTCAGGTGTGTTCCTAGTTTTGTTTCAAAGTTAGAATCTTCATTTGAAAGTCGTGTTGTGGCAGATACTATTTAAAGCAAATCCAAAGGTCTTTCTCCTATTCTTCCTTGCCAAAAGATCCCTGTTTTGTTTAGATATCCATCTACTCCTCCCTCAGGAGATTCAGAGTCCAGTGGTGACTGGGCTAAGCCAATCACCATGCTCTCCTTTGCCAGTGACTGTGTTACCATGGACATGAGATACAGTTCCAGCCAGTGGAAGACAGGTCTGTTTGAAGGCTTCTGGGAACAGTTTTCCTCAAACTTGAAAAGAGACATCACAAAAGAGAAGAGCTTCTTTTTGTCTCTGGATGTTGTTGTGATGAGGAGGTGATTTTTGGATTACAAGCCACCGTCTCCAGACCATGAAGATGTGAGGCTGAGAGCAAAGCCACATGTCAAAGTTAGCAGGGTGGAAGGACAGAGAGAACCAGGGCCCCTGATAATGCCAAGGAGCACCTGAATTAACCAATCTCAGAGCTGCTATAAATCCCTTCGAGTTTCTGTTGGTTGCAACTGAAAGTATCCCACCTGATGAACAGATGGATAATTAACATCCTTAAACATGAAAGTTAATGAAAAAAAGATGTCAACTTCAGGATTTTTTTTAAATTAAGCAAAAGAAAAGAACAGATAATTGCCAAATGAAGAAAAACAAATAGACAGTAAACATTTGAAGAAGCGTTCCGATTTACTAATAACTAATTGGCAGTAAAAAGAATCAGATACTGTTTTTTTGCCTCTAAACTGGCAAAATCCTTTTCTTAATGATGGCATATAATATTGTTGATGGCTTAGGGATGTACACACTTCCCTTGGAACTTTTGTTCATTTGGCACACAGGATCTTAGTTCCTCGACCAGGGATCAGCAGCTTGCTAAGGTCCCTTTAGCCTGACAGACTATGAGTAAGTTTTTCAGACACAGAGCACCTCCACTCCCTTCTCTTTCCTGGATGTCAAGACCTCACATGGATTCCGGATGGTCCCTAATGAGCTGGGCCCTCTTGGAATCAGAAACCTGTTGAGAAACATGAGAACCTTGGGGGCCAACCAACAAGTCCTTAGACCTTGCTCTGAATTCTTGCTGTGTTTCGTCTCTTGTCTCAGCCCATATTCACCATCTCTCCCTCTGGCTCTCTCCCTACCGTGTTACCAACCTTCTCCTCCTGCTCGGCCTTTCGTGTAGTCCCATGGCCAAGACTTACTTCACTTCCCCCTTTCTCTCACCCGCCCTCCCTCCCTCTCTCCCTTTACACACAAGGACACACAAGCACACATGAACACACCACACATACACATGTATAGCTGTGCATACACGTGTATACACANTTCTCCTCCTGCTCGGCCTTTCGTGTAGTCCCATGGCCAAGACTTACTTCACTTCCCCCTTTCTCTCACCCGCCCTCCCTCCCTCTCTCCCTTTACACACAAGGACACACAAGCACACATGAACACACCACACATACACATGTATAGCTGTGCATACACGTGTATACACATGCATACACACACACACAGCCCAGTGTTTTTGGTGCTCATCATCAATTAATGAAAATGGTTTGCTTTTTGAACTATTTGTGTGTCTCAATTGTTGCCTTCCCATTCTGGTCAAAATTCTTTTGCTTCAGATATCGGTGAAATGCCCACAGGGTACCAGCTGTATGTTGCAGAGCCACTGACTGAGGACACACATATACACAGAGGGATTCCCAGAATCTTTGCAAAACTCCCATCACCAGGGCACAGGGTCAGGACCTGTGCTGTCAACCAGAATAGTATCATTCTGCCTCTACTCTGCACAGAGCCATGCAGGGCACAAGAAACTATTTTGTGAGGGTGATTTGATCAGCTGCCAAGGGTGTCCAAGGCTATAACTGTGGTATCACATTTCCAGCTCAGTCCCTAAGGGACCCTGGAGCTGTTATTCATCCACACTGCTCTGATCATTCTTTTTGTTCAATAACAATTCCTTTAAAACAGCCTCTGTAAATTGGGAGAGAGGGCTGGATGATCACAGGGTCATTGTGTAATCTCTACTCAAGGGACACACCCCTCTATGACCATCTCATATTCCAGAAATGCCCTCCTGCAGTCCAGTTCCTTTGCACACTAGAACTCTGCCCTGAGACCCAGTCTTTCCAGCTGTGCTTCTGACCTTCTGCCTCCTTCTGACGGGCCCCATCCCTTTTAAAATGGCCACACTCAGGCTCCTAAACCCCAGTCTGTGGGGTTCATTATTGTGTTGCAAAAGAGCTCAGTGCCCAGAAACTTACTTAACTAATATCCAACTTCGAGTGCCATAGATGGCTTCAGACACTGGCCCCAGGACGAACCCAGTAAATTCGGACTCTGGGACTGTGACAGCCCCTGGAATCTAGCCCAGCTTTGACAGGGGCTGGAGACACTGCTTCTCAAGAAAGGAAGCCCTGAGCCAGGTTGATCTGTCCAACCTCTTTCCACGCTCACCCCCAGATCTCCGACCCCACCCCCACCCCCCGCCCGACCATCTCCAGCTCAATTAAAAGAAGTGACTCTGTATCGCGGAACTGAGACTCTACAAGCTGCAAGGTGCAGCCAAAAGAATAAAAATAAAAAATAAATAAAACATCACCATTATTTTATCCAGTCCTCTCCTGGTTTTCCCAGGTCTGTAGACACTAACCGTATTTCCACTCACCTACCAGATACAAAAAACTGGCAACCACCACAGTATTTCCTATAGGTCACTGCAAGGCTGGTAAGTTGCGGGTCAGCTGGGGCTTCTCAGGTGGTGCAGTGGCAGAGAATCCTCCTGCCGATGCAGGAGATGCAAGAGACGTGAGTTCAGTCTCAGGGTCAGGAAGATTCCCTGGAGTAGGAAATGGCAACCCGCTCCAGTATTCTTGCCTGGAAAATTCTATGGACAGAGGAGCCTGGCGAGCTAGTCTATGGGATCGCAAAGAGTTGGACACAACTGAACAATTGAGCACACACACATATCCACACACACAATTCCCAGACACACCGAGCCTCCCTCCTCCCCTGGAATGAGCTCGGAATTTAGACCTGCCTGTGGTCTATTCCTATAATTTCTCAGTTTGAACTTCTGTCTATCAAGGATTCTTTCTGATGTCTGCCTTTGCAAGCCACACCCATCCAGTGGTATGCTGGAGCTGGTTGGTACTGGCTAACAAGAGTTAGTTATTTAACTCATCAAGAATTTTGTTAGTTAACTGAAACCAGCTATGGCAAGAGTATTTACACCCTGGAAGTTGGCAACCATTACAAATAAATCCATGTGGCACCTCCCTACCCAGAGCTGGTTTGTGAGCCTACCCTGTATCCACCACTCATCCTGGGCAAGATTTGTCTGTGCCACCTCTACTTACCTACGCCCCTCCCAGCAGCCCATTTCCTGTTACTGAGACCTCACCCAAGGGAGTGTGTCTGGTCTCCAGGTCTTGTGACCCCAGTAGGGCATGAACTGAACCCCAGATGTGGTACCATCTAGTAGAATCTCACAAACTCTGGGCATCCCAGGGGACTCACTGCTTTGTTTACCATCAAGTTCTCACATATCTGAGACAGCTCCTGTCAAAATAGAGGCAACAGACCATTTCACACATTAATTATCTCAGATGCAAACCTAATGGGAAGATTTCAGAGGTTCTCCTATTGAATAAACAAGCCCTGTCAATGTTCTATAAAAAAAAGATTCTGGAAAGAGTCTAATTGACAGTCCCCCGGTAGCATTTTAATTGAAATGATGCCATGTGACAGAATGAATTCCATCCATGACTTCCCGTTGGCTCTCGTGCGACCTTTGCCCCCATTTCTTGACAGGTTCGTCTTTCTGAGCATCTTGTGGAGAATGTGAAAAACATCGCCTTTCTTCTCTGTCATGCTGAAATCTGAATCTCATGAATTTATTTTCCTTAAAATAACAGGTGCTGCATATTCTGATCACTTCTTCAATTATATTTGGTTTAACACTCCTCTTCGAAATAGCTCTGTACGTTCTTCCTCTCCTCCTACTCTTTCTAGCCTTGATCCTTCCGTGGAAGATTATTACTTTGAACATTAAGTTGACCATAGCCAGGCCAATATCAAAGAGATCACAAGTATGTCATTTCCATGGATGTACATTCAGCATATAGCTTCTTTCCTTAATTTATTCTTGACACCACCTTTAATGCTTTTAAGCCAATAGTCACAGACTTAAGATGGCTCAGAAGAGTCACAAGTACACGTCTATCCATCCACACGTTAGTCTGGTCACCCACATGTGCGTAGCCTGTTCTGCTCTCAGTCCTCTTGAGGTTCCTCCCCTCAAGAGGTTTGGCGGTTCATCTAGCAGGAGAGAGAGATAAGTAAGAACACAAAATAGGGGGGAAAAAAGACCTAATAGGATACTATCTGAGCAGTAATATAGGTATGAACAAAGAAAAGAGGTAAGATGAAGTGATAACTAAGTCTGCTGCTGCTGCTAAGTCACTTCAGTTGTGTCCGACTCTGTGTGACCCCATAGACGGCAGCCCACCAGGCTCCCCCATCCCTGGGATTCTCCAGGCAAGAATACTGGAGTGGGTTGCCATTTCCTTCTCCAATGCATGAAAGAGAAAAGTGAAAGTAAAGTCGTTCAGTCTGTCCGACTGTTAGCGACCCCATGGACTGCAGCCCACCAGGCTACTCCGTCCATTGGATTTTCCAAGCAAGAGTACTGGGGTGGGGTGCCATTGCCTTCCCTGGATAACTAAGTCAGTTGGAGAATATTAGTTTGCTGTGGTTGCTGTGACAAATTATCACAAATTTAGTGGCTTAAAACAAGACAGATTTATTCTCTTATTGTTCCAGAGATCACAAATCTGAAATGAGGCTTACAGAGCTAAAGAGTTGGCAGGGCTGTTTCCTGTTGAGGATCCAGGGGAAGAAGCCCTTCCTTTAACTCTTCCGACTTCTAGAGGCTGTATATATTCTTGCCTCCAGTCTCTGGTTCCATCTCCACTCTGCTTTCTCTTCTTCTGATCTCTGCTTCCTTTTATAAGTGTGATTACATTGCCCCCAACCCCAGAGAATTCAAGATAATCTTTTCATCTCAAGATCCTTTAACCACAATTGCAAATCCCTTTTATATGTAAGATAATGAACTCCTGAGTTCTGGAATTCCAATACCAACATTCAGCCTACCCCAGGTAGGGTGAGTGCCAAAGAATTGATGCTTTTGAACTGTGGTGTTGGAGAAGACTCTTGAGAGTCCCTTGGACTGCAAGGAGATCCAACCAGTCCATCCTAAAGGAGATCAGTCCTGAATATTCATTGGAAGGAATGATGCTGAAGCTGAAGCTCCAATAATCTGGCCACCTGATGAGAAGAACTGACTCATTGGAAAAGACCCTGATGCTGGGAAAGGTTGAAGGCAGGAGGAGAAGGGGACGACAGAGGCTGAGATGGTTGGATGGCATCACCGACTCAATGGACATGAGTTTGAGCAAGTTCTGGGAGTTGGTGATGGACAGGGAGGCCTGGTGTGCTGCAGTCCATGGGGTCACAAAGAGTTGGACATGACTGAGCGTCTGAACTGAACTGAGGTAGGATGAGGGGAGTGGAGACCAGTGAAATGTCTTCCCAGATGTCAAGCAAAAGATGGTGGAGCCATTTGCTATGTCTTGACCAGGTCATACCTATCTGCATCCTCCAAATCTGACCCACCCTTCAGCTGCTGCTGCTCCCATTGCTACCCTCCTTACCTCTGGAGGTGGCTTCAGCCTCTGTTCAGCTCCTCCAAGGTCATAGGGGCCTGTGATGCAGCCAACCCAACGCTCTATAGCTTGGGTAACAATCTTCCTTAGCAGTGGACCACCCACCACCACCATCCTCAGGTTCTACAAAGAATTACAAAGGATTTCCCAATTTTACTTTAGAAAAAAATAACTTTTTAAAAAGCTATCTGTTATTGTTGAAGTGAAAGTCACTCAGTCATGTCCAACTCTTTGCAACTCCATGGACTATACAGTCCATGGAATTTTCCAGGCCAGAATACTGAAGTGGGTAGCCTTTCCCTTCTCCAGGGGATCTTCNTAGAAAAAAATAACTTTTTAAAAAGCTATCTGTTATTGTTGAAGTGAAAGTCACTCAGTCATGTCCAACTCTTTGCAACTCCATGGACTATACAGTCCATGGAATTTTCCAGGCCAGAATACTGAAGTGGGTAGCCTTTCCCTTCTCCAGGGGATCTTCCCAATTCAGGGATTGAACCCAGGTCTCCTCCATTGCAGGCAGATTCTTTACCAACTGAGCTATCAGGGAATTATGTGTAACAAATGATACTAAGTGATGTACATGAATTGATGGTTTAGTTGCTAAGTCATGTCCAACTGTTGGTACCCTATCGACTGTAGCCTGCCAGGCTCCTCTGTCCATGGGATTCTCCAGGCAAGAAACTGCAGTGGGTTGCCATTTCCTTCTCCATTGGATCTTCCCAACCCAGGAATCGAACCTGGGTCTCTGTATTGCAAGGATATTCTTTACTGATGAGCTACAATGTACACATATTATCTCCTTTAATGCTTAAAACTAACCACTATGGCAAGTACTAGCTTTATCCCCAGGCCCAAGGTGAGGCAACTAAGGTTTAGTGAGAGGCCATTTGTCCATGGCCACTCTTACCACATAGCTAGAACTATAGTTCAAAAATAAATCCAGCTCCCTCTGGTTCTAAAGCACCTGTTCTAACCACAGCTCTGTTCTGTGCCGAAGGCTGCCCAGGTGACGCAGTGGTAAAGAATTCGCCTGCCAATGCAGGAGATGCAAGAGTTATGGGTTTGACCCCTGGGTTGGGGAGGTCCCCTGGCAACCCACTCCAGTATGCTTGCTTGGGAAATCCCATGGACAGAGGAGGCTGGCGGGCTACAGTCTGTGGGTTTGCAAAGAGTCGGACACGACTGAGCGCACACACATCCACACACACCCGTTCTATCCCAAAGGCAGCTGAGTCCCCATTTAGAGATTTCTTCACTAAGGGATTAGATGCAATAAAGTGGAAAAGATATGAGCAGGGGTCCTAGAACTTAGACACATATAAATTTATAAAATTAGACCAGTTGGTTCATTTCTATATGCCTCAGTTTCTCATCCATAAATTGAAAATTAAAAATATTACCCATTTGAGAGTGGGTTTTTTTTTCCAGTATGTCTGGTGTGGAGCCGTAGATCCTACCATCTATCCATAAATTGAAGATTAAAAATATTACCCGTTTGAGAGTGGGTTTTTTTTTTCCAGTATGTCTGGTGTGGAGCCTTAGATCCTACCATCTATCCATAAATTGAAGATTAAAAATATTACCCATTTGAGAGTGGGGTTTTTTTTTCCAGTATATCTGGTGTGGAGCCTTAGATTCTACCATCTGAACAGGGCTTCCAGATGATTCTTGGGAATCACTCTTTGAACAGCTCTGTATAAGAGGTAGGTCTTATAGTCTTATAGTTGAATTGGGGTCAGCCAATAACCACCAGAATAATAAGTCTTCAAGAACAAAGAAAAGCATTATTAGTTAAAAATTGCTCTGGTAGGATTCTGAATGATTGTACAGCTTATTTCCTTCTATTAACATTTTTACTGAGATATAATTGATATATAACAGTATATGTTTCACATGTATGACATAATGAATTGATATTTGTATGTATTGTGAAATACTAACCACAATAAGGCTAGTTAATCACACAATAGTGTATATTTGAAAGCTGTTAAGAGAGCAGATCTAAGAGTTCTCACAAGTGAAGGAAATGTAGCTATGTGTGCTGAGATAGTTTAATAATTATATTAGATAATATTAGTAAAAGTTATATACCTGGAAGACAGTGGATCAACACAACTGCATTATTTAACTGAGAGTTCTTTATTGAGAGTAGAGATTAGATAGACGCTTCTTCATGAGCACTGGAGCAGGGGAAGGTATTCTTCGATGCAGAACCATCACGGGAGGCTGATATAAGCATCTTGGTGCACAATCTATTGTTCTTTTTCACTCGGTCATGTCTGACTCTTTTTTGACCCTTTGGATGGTCCCCCACCAGGCTCCTCTGTCCATGGGATTTCCCAGGCAAGAACTGGAATGAGTTACCATTTCTTTCTCCAGGGGGTCTTCCCCACCCAGGGATTGAACCCACATCTCCTGCATTGGCAGGTGGGTTCTTTACCACTAAGCACACAATCTAAGTTCAATGAAAGTGAAGGAACTTTGTTATTAAGTGTTCTCTCTCAGCTCTTAACTCCCTGCTACAGTTGTCTCAGCCATGCTGGGAATGAGACTGCTCATCCTTTGCCAGTTGCCTCCCCGTTAGGTGTCAGCAGTTAGGGCGCTGGATAAAGCCTAGAAGTTGGAGGAGGCAGAGGGGCCTGCTGCGGTTCCTGTGTGTACCCCGCCCCCCATCACAGCACGCACAGGTCTGTTCTGGTCACAGGTGATTCCAATTGCCAGCTTCTTTTCACTCTCCCAGAACCTGGCTGGTAGAGCCCACACTCCTTCCAGCTCCCAGCTCCAGGGGCTCCTCCTCCAGCCCCTGGGGTACCGGCAGCAGTCAGACAGTGCCCTCCTAAGAGTCTGTCATCCCTGTGGACTTTTGGAGACCCCAGCCTCTGCCTTCTGATCTTGCAGCCCTGGAGTTTCCAGGAAGCCACTGCTTCTTGCAGTGACTGCCTCTGTGCTAATTCTGTCACATCTGTTCCCTTTCTGTGCTTCCTGTCCTTCAACAGCTGTTTAATCAATTCCCTGGAGGAATCTCCCTCTGGTAGAGTAACTTACGTGGATTCTGTTTCTCGACTAGACCCTGCATGATAGTACACACGCACACACACACACACTTGTGCACCAACACTGTTTATGGGGATGTGTGTATACATGTATACACACACAGAGAAGGGGATGACAGAGGACAAGATGGCTGGATGGCATCACCAACTCAATGGACAAGAGTTTGAGCAGGCTCCAGGAGGTGGTGAAGGTCAGGGAAGCCTGGCGTGCTGCAGTCCACGGGGTCGCAGAGAGTTGGACACGACTGAGCAGCTACACAACAATAACACACATGTGTTTGCACGTGCCTTACCTGTGCAAAGGTGTGCACTTCCTCAATTTGTCCCAGCTGCAGCTGCTCCCTGGGCCCTCATTAATGCTCTGTCCTTTCTAGATTCTAAAATGTATTGGCAAGAACCAAGTGACAGAGTTCTAGATGATGGAGCATCTTTTCCTTCTTATAAACACAAGCGTCTGTTCGACACTTCTGTAGTCAAAAACGTACAGGCCCAGTCTTTTTTAACAGCAGGCATTCATGCTAGCAGGCTTCCGTGGTGGCTCAGACAGTAGAGAATCTGCCTGCAATGCGGGAGATCAGGGTTCAATCCCTGGGTTGGGAAGATCCCCTGGAGGAGGGCATGGCAATCCTCTCCAGTACTCTTGCCTGGAGAATCCCATGGACAGAGGAGCCTGGAGGGCTGCAGTCCATGGGGTTGCAAGGAGTCAGACATGACTGAGCGACGAAGCACAGCCCGTTCATGGTAGCAGCATGTGTTAAATACTTACAGGAAATTTTAAACAACTCGATGACAGAAAAATCCCCTGTTGAAATGTTCACTACTTCCTTCATTTATTCAACCTCTATCACTTTCCACTCAGTGCCTAGTTCTCTCTTTGACACTTCAATTATAGGAAAGGATGAGACAAAGGCAGAGCCCTCATGGGGGAGGGACAGGCAATGAGGGATGGGACGATTGTGTGTGCTCAGACCAGGGGCAGGGGAGACCAGTGACTGCAGTAGATAGAATGGGGGCTATGTGCGAGGGCTCTGGGCTCCAACTGTCTGGTTTCAAATCCTACCTCCACCACTTTCCTGGCCAGATGACCTTGGATGACCTTTCCTTCTTTCACAAAATAGAGATAATAATAAATACTTCTTCAAAGGGTTACTAGGAAGATTAGACAGGAAAACAACTGGCGCTTGTTCACCTGAAACTATCACAACATTGTTTGTTAACTGGCTATGCCCCAATACAAAATAAAAAATTAAAAAGAAAAGAATGCTTCAACCTAAATATGTATTATTAATATTCTATCCTTTTTTTGACTAGATATAGCCAACTCAATCCATACAGAAAAAAAAATCTGACAAAAGTCAAAACTCATTCATGATAAGAAAAAAAGAAACTCTCAACAAACTAAGAGTAGAAGGAAATTCCTCAAGCAAAGAACATCTATGAAAAACCTACTTTAACATCATCCATAATAATAATGATTGAATGTTTCTCTCTACATTTGAAAACAAGACAAAAATATCTACTCTCAACATTTTCAACCAAAATTTACTAGAGGTCACAGCAGTGTTATAAGGTTAAGAAACAAAAGGCAAAAATATTGGGAAGAGAGAAGTAAATGTCTTTAGTTATAGGTGGCCTGGTCATACATAAGAAAAATCTTGAAGAAATCTACAAAAATAGAAAGGTCACAGGGTAGGAGACCACATTAAGAAGATAGTCATAAGTTGTACTTCTACGCATCAGCAGAAGAATTTTTTAAATGCCATTTACAATAGTATCATAAATATGAGACACACGGAGGTAAATCTAAACTATATGCAAGACCTGCACATACAGTTTAAAGAAGACCTAAAGAAATAGCAAGATGTGCTGATTTTCATGGACTGAAAATTCAATGTGGTTAAAATGGTCATTCCTCCAAAACTTACCAACAGATCCACACAATTCTCATCTTAATCCTAGCAGGTTTTTTGTTTGGAAAAACTGACAAACTACTCTAAAATTTATATAAAATCATACATGCCACAACTAAAGATTGCTACATGTGGCAACAAATATCACAGATTCTACACGCCACAACTGAGACCCCACACGGCCAAATGAATAAATAAGTTTTCTTAATGCTTCCACTTAAAAACAAAAACAAAAAAACCTTCAAAGCACCTAGAATAGTCAACAATCTTGAAAAAGAGCACAGTTGGAGTCTAGCACTAAGTTCACTAATTATTAAAAATTTATATTAATCAAAACCCATGTGAAACTGGCATTAGGATAGACTTAAAAATCAAAGGAGAAGAAAAGGGAATTAATAAATGAGTACTTGAGCTGGTTAATTAGTGTTTGACCAAGAAGCCAAGGTTTTTCAATGGTAAGACTGTAAGTAGCCTTCACAACAAATGGTGTTAGAAAAACTGGATATTCAACTGCAGGAAAAATTACCCTCAACACTTACCACATATCATTCACAAAAATTAATTTGAAATAGATTATAGGTCTAAATGTAACACTAAAATTACAAAACTTTCACAAGAAGACACAAGAGAAAATCTTTGTAGCCCTGAGTTATGCAAAGATTTCTTGGGGGAAAAGAATAAGACATAAGGAAAACAACTGATTAACTAAACTCTATCAAAATTTAAGACTACTGCTTTTTAAAAACACCATTGAAAAACATGAAAAGGCAATCCTAGAAAAAAGAATTCATCACATCTATCTGACAATGGCTTTGTATTCAGAAGTACTTAACTTTACAACTCAATAATCAGCAAAACAGGGACTTCCCTTGTGGTCCTGTGCTAAGACTCCACGCTCCCAGTGCAGGGGGCCCAGGTTCGATTCCTGGTCAAGGAAATAGATCCCACATGCCAGAGCTAGAGTTCACATGCTGCAGCCAAATAAAGAAGATAAACTTTTTTTAAAAATTAGCATCTTTTTTTAAACTTATCTTGTGGGACACAGATGTATAGAACGGACTTTTGGACTCTGAGGGAGAGGGCAAGGGTGGGATGGTTTTGGAGAACGGCATGGAAACATGTATACTATCATGTAAGAAACGAAGCGCCAGTCCATGTTCAATACAGGATACAGGATGCTTGGGGCTGGTGCACGGGGATGATCCAGAGAGATGATATGGGGTGGGAGGTGGGAGCGGGGTTCAGGATCAGGAGCTCGTATATACCCGTGGCAAATTCACGTCAATATATGGCAAAACCAATACAGTATTGTAAAGTAAAATACAATTTTAAAAATTGTTTTAAAATAAAAGGAAAAAAAATAAGCAAAACCGTCAAACTTGGAAGGAAAAGGTAAAACATTTGAACAGATGTGCATCACAAAAGATATACAAATGACCTCAGGAGCTCGTATATACTCGTGGCAAATTCACGTCAATATATGGCAAAACCAATACAGTATTGTAAAGTAAAATAAAATTTTAAAAATTGTTTTAAAATAAAAGGAAAAAAAAATAAGCAAAACCGTCAAACTTGGAAGGAAAAGGTAAAACATTTGAACAGATGTGCATCACAAAAGATATACAAATGACCAATGAGTACATGAAAAAAAATGTTCAAAATTGTGACTTATCATGGAAATTAAGAGCACCATGGACACATTATTACACACTCATGAGAATGTCTGAAAATCAACAAAACAGATAACGCTAAGTGCAAAGAAGGAAGTAACCGCTATTCTCCATGACTTCACCTCTCTTAAAATCTCCAAACTCTCCTCCCACTAGGCTTCCCGGAAACCTACATGAAACCATAACTCAACATTCAAGGCAGCTTATACCTAATATAGCCTTTCTTTCCCCTTCTTGCCCTCACTGTCTTCCCAGGCTCTCTAGACTCTCGACTCACAGGTGAGTTTCAGTTGGCCCTTTGATAATAGCTGCCTTTTGAGATAGTAGTCTTCCTTTAACCTAGTTTTATCAAGCTAGGAATTTCAAATAAGTGGCTTTTCCAAATTACATAATTTTTTTAATTTTTTTAATATGAATTAAATATCTTAGCTATCTTGAAAGGGAAAGTGTCTCGCCTTTCTTGGCTTTGTAAATTGGGGGCATTAAACGTAATTTTAGTCCTGTTCGGTGACCAAGGGTCATTACTCATCGCGTGACAACAGCCAAGGGAATTTACTGACTAACAGCACACTGTTGGGCTTCCCAGTTGGCACTAGTGGTAAGGACCCCGCTTCACAGTGTGGGAGACATAAGAGATGCGGGTCTGATCCCTGGGTCAGGAAGATCTGCTGGAAGAGGGCATGGCAACCCACTCCAGTATTCTTGCTTGCAGAATTCCATGGACAGAGGAGCCTGATGGGCTACAGTCCATAGGGCCGCACAAAGTCAGACTCGACTGAAGAGACTTCAGCCCGCATAGCTCGCTGTTGTCTTTGCATGAAATGCCAGAAGATGGGCCACTTCTGAGTTTTCTCTGCCTTTCCCTGATTGGTCAACGTCAAGGTCTCTGGATTTTATGCAGCTTTCTTGAGCTGAATCTTACAGACCTCTCCCCTTTACCCTTTTAATTTTCTGTATCTAATCAGCTATGTCTTGGGAAACCAGGTTGCCAAGTTAAAACTGTTTCTTAAGGGAAAAAAAGTTCTGCACCAAAGTCAGAAAGAAAGGGCTTTACTCCATGGCCTTTACAATGCTGGCTTTGACATCTCCAAGTTGTGTTTTTTTTTTTTTTTTTTTTTATGGCATCACTGACTCGATGGATGTGAGTTTGGGTGAACTCCGGGAGCTGGTGATGGACAGGGAGGCCTTGTGTGCTGTGATACATGGGGTCACAAAGAGTTGAACACGACTAAGCGACTGAACCGAACTGATCCTTTTTTTGGATATCTTATAAGAAAAAATGCTTGAAACAATTGATGAGACCATGTTCTGGTAATAACCTTCATAAGACTGAAATATAATTGCTAACACAATGAAAGTCTTATCTATGTGGAATAAAGTCCACTTGAAGTTAAAAAAATAAATAAATAAACAGCATTTGACACAGGGCAGACATGTGGTTAAGTGCTAGTTGCTATTCCTATCAACACCACCATTAGAGATTTGCTTGGAGGGCTCCTTCGCCCTGAAAATCTGACTTGTTCATCTGCCAGGGGACCCTAGTGGGGCTGAAAGGCAGGTCCCAGTTGCCCATTCCTCATGACATCGTCCTGGGAAAATCACATAGCTTGTCTGATCTTCCGTTTCTTCATGTGCAAAACGGTGCCAACAGTGCCTGCGTTGTGGGGTGTGGCTCACAGCGATGAAGCAAGGCAAACGCACCCACAGGTCCTGCTGCCAGACGCCTCATAAACAGCACTCACTCCTCTGACAAAGACTACGGGGGACCTACTATGTGCCAGACCTATGATCGCTGTGGGCCAGGAACAAAACATAGTTGCTGTCCTCAAAGAGCTTACCTTCTAGGGAGACAGATGAGAAATGCACTGGCAAGTCCCTGTACATGATTCCATGAAGAAAAATAGAGGAGGGAAAGGGCAGAGAGTTCAGGGCTGGTGGTGAGCGGGGTGGCCTCTGTAGAGGTGATGTCTGGCAGAGGCAGGAAGGAAATGCGGGCGAAGGCTATACAGAGATTTGGGGAGGAAGAATCCCGTTTAGGGGCAAAAACAAGGACGAAGTCTCAGGGTGGAAATAGGGGTGTTAAAGGAGTGGGGAGAGACGGTATCACCAGAGCATGGTGAGTGGTGGCCTCTGTAGAGGTGATGTCTGGCAGAGGCAGGAAGGAAATGCGGGCGAAGGCTATATAGAGATTTGGGGAGGAAGAATCCCGTTTAGGGGCAAAAACAAGGACGAAGTCTCAGGGTGGAAATAGGGGTGTTAAAGGAGTGGGGAGAGACGGTATCACCAGAGCATGGTGAGCGTGGGAGAGAGAGAAGAACCAGGGCCAATTCAGGCAGGGCCTCGGAGGTATAAGAACACTGGATTTCAGGCTAGTTTTTAGGGGAAGGCATTGAAGGGTTGGGACTTCCCTGGTGGCTCAGATGGTAAAGAAACTGCCTGCAATGCAGGAGACCTGGGTTTGATCCTTGGGTCAGGAAGATCCCCTGGAGAAGGAAATGGCAACTCACTCCAGTATTCTTGCCTGGAGAATCCCATGGACGGAGGAGCCTGGTGGGCTACCGTCCATGGGGTCTCGAAGAGTTGGACTAACACACTCGTAGTAGAGGGTTGAAGTCAGAGGAAGCGCCGTGATCTGAGTTTTCTTTTTCTCAAAAATTACTCCAGCTGCCCTGTGCACAGCTGCAGGTGGAGAGAGAGGGCAGATGCAGGGAGTCCAGTGGGGAAGCTGTGGTGTTTGGAACAAGGGATGCTGGTGGCCTGGGCTAGGGTGGGAGCACAGAGGTGGGAGGGGATTGAATTAAGGATGTATCGGAATCCTTAAAAGGATTTGCCAATAGATTGCAATGGAGAAGAGTAGGAGCAGAGCATGTCGAGGTGAGGGATTGGACAAAATTAGCTCAGATTTAGCCATATAAGCAGGCTGCCTATTACGCGTTCATGCTGAAGGATTGTATGGGCAGTTGGATATACACCGCTGGCCCTACCTTCTGCCCCTCTCTGCTTCCCTTCCACCATTATGGGGTTATTTATTAGATTTAAGCCCATGACCTAAGTAGATGCATTAAATCACCACTTTGTCATTTGATATGAGTCTAGTTAATTTATCATTCAACAGTTTGCTGAAGGAATGCGAATTTTTCTGGTGCATAGGAGCCTCTACCTGGCCCTCAAGAGAGGTCAGGGTGTCCAGAAAAACAGAAGGAGTGCAGAAGGGGGAGGCAAAGCAGTGCTGGAAAGGATTTTCTCCTGCACGGCAGGGCTGGCCCTGTGTATATAACCTGTGCTGCCTTGGAATCTCACGCAAGAATTATGAACATGCTGAGTACCTCTTTCGGGTCATTTACTTCCCTCTATCAATTATGAGCCGAGGCAGACACACTGAATTTCAACACATCACCATCACTTTTTCCATCCCACACCCATTGAAACTCTCATCATCATTGTTATCCGTGACTGCTGGAGCTTCCATCTTTCCAGGGAGGGAGACAAAGAAGCAGCCATGTCTTGAAAATAACCTTTCCAATTACCTTTCTCCCCTCTCCCGGTGAGCCTGGCAGACTCATGGACCCCATCTCTGTCTCTCAGAAGCAGTCTCTGCAGAGCAAGAAACAGACAGTAACTCTCCTCCCCATCACCTTAGCGTCCCTGGCTTTCTGCTCAGCACGGCTTCTTGGGGTTCTTTATCATCTTAATTGCATCTTGCATGCCCACCTTTCCGTTCAAGGAGCTGTGGGTATTAATCACTTCCAAGTCACTGTGGGTAATGCTGAGCACTTTATCTCTTGCTCTGTCACCAGCAGAGGGACACGGGAGGTCACAGGCAGGCAAATGGCTTCCTTCTTGATCACAACCTTCCTAAAATCCTCACTACTCACTATGTTGGCAGGAAAAAAACTTCAAGCCTTTTCCTCTGGGTAGGCATTCTTCACTCTAGCGAGTTGCCTCCAACCTCAAATTCATCAATGTCCATTGCAAAATTACCAACCATGTGTTGTGTTATTAACCCTTTGCAAGCACCAGCCTCTGAGGTGAATGAGAACATGCTGCAGAGTGGTGGTTTCAAAATTCCTAGCAGCGTTAGCATCCCCCGGACCCCATTATAAATGCACATTCTCAGACCCCACCCAGACCGTCTAAACAGTCAGGACCAATAGGGATGGGACCCAGCAAGGTGTTTTATCCAGCGCTCCACGTGGTGGAGCTAGTGGTAAAGAACCCAGTTGCCAATGCAGAGGATGCAGGTTCAATCCCTGGATGGGGAAGATCCCCTGGAAGAGGAAATGGCAGCCCACTCCAGTATTCTTGCTAGAAAAATCCCATGGACAGAGGAGCCTGGCGAACTGCTGTTCATGAGGTCGCAAAGAGCCCAACGCAACTTAGCGACAGAGTTTCTAAGTGACACCTGTAATGAGACCATTGTCACTGAAACATTCCTGTATTTCTCTTCCTCCAACAGCAACAGCTCTTCTCCCTCTCTAATTGTCCCACAGAAAATGGCCTGGAAAGTTCAGCCTTAGATTTCCTTAATGCGTTAATGTTAACTTTTCCATAGTCATGCGCAAAACAAATACACACTGTATGATGATTTTTGCCAATTCTGATAGAGGATGAGATGGTTGGATGGCATCACCGACTTGATGGACATGAGTTTGAGTAGGCTCTGGGAGTTGGTGATGGACCGGGAAGCCTGGTGTGCTGCAGTCCATGGGGTTGCAAAGAGTTGAACACAACTGAATGACTGGACTGAACTGAACTGAAGACCATCTCCAGAGACCAAGCTTTGTAGTGTCCAAGGGTCACGGAGAAGGAAGCCCCAGGGGTGCAGATGTGCTCAGAAATGGCCTAGCTGCTGGGTCCACACACTGCTCATGCTCACTAGTATGCTTTCAGAACTTGACCTAGGATTCTGTCAGCAGCTCTTGAAGACTGCTTAGGGCTTCCCTCATAGCTCAGTCGGCAAAGAATCTGCCTGCAGTGCAGGAGACCCGGGTTCTATCCCTGGGCAGTCGGGAAGATCTCCTGGAGAAGGAAATGGCAATCGCTTCCAGTATTCTTGCCTGGAAAATCCCATGGACATAGGAGTCTGGTGGGCTGCAGTCCATGGGATCACAAAGAATCAGGCATGATTGAGCAACTGACACTTCATTAAGACAGCTTAGTGTGGCCTAGTGTACACACCCCTTCTCGCCTGTCTCTTATACACATCTAGAGGTGTATGAGAGCCAGTGATTTTTGCCAATTCTGATAGAGGATGAGATGGTTGGATGGCATCACCGACTTGATGGACATGAGTTTGAGTAGGCTCTGGGAGTTGGTGATGGACCGGGAAGCCTGGTGTGCTGCAGTCCATGGGGTTGCAAAGAGTTGAACACAACTGAATGACTGGACTGAACTGAACTGAAGACCATCTCCAGAGACCAAGCTTTGTAGTGTCCAAGGGTCACGGAGAAGGAAGCCCCAGGGATGCAGATGTGCTCAGAAATGGCCTAGCTGCTGGGTCCACACACTGCTCATGCTCACTAGTATGCTTTCAGAACTTGACCTAGGATTCTGTCAGCAGCTCTTGAAGACTGCTTAGGGCTTCCCTCATAGCTCAGTCGGCAAAGAATCTGCCTGCAGTGCAGGAGACCCGGGTTCTATCCCTGGGCAGTCGGGAAGATCTCCTGGAGAAGGAAATGGCAATCGCTTCCAGTATTCTTGCCTGGAAAATCCCATGGACATAGGAGTCTGGTGGGCTGCAGTCCATGGGATCACAAAGAATCAGGCATGATTGAGCAACTGACACTTCATTAAGACAGCTTAGTGTGGCCTAGTGTACACACCCCTTCTCGCAGGTGTTTGATCAACCACTGATCTAAGTGCTGCTGTGAAAGGATTTTTAAAAAAATATTTATTTATTAATTTGGCTCTGCTGGGTCTTAGTTGCAGCATGTGGGATCTAATTCCCTGACCAGGGATCAAACCTGCCCCCCTCTCCCTGCATTGGGAGTTTGATGTCTTAGCCACTGGACCACCAGGAAAGGCCCCTGTGAAGGAATTTTGTAGATGTAATTAGATCCCAAGTCAGTTGACCCTAGGAAAAAGAGATTACCTTCAGTGGGCCTGGCCTTATCACGTGATCCCTTCAATGTGATGGAACTATTCTTGGCAAAAGAGGTTTCCATCATGAAGGATGGTCTCCATGCCTAGCTTTGGAAATGGAAGAGACTACAGGACAAGGACTTCTTGGGGGCCTCAGTGGTAAAGAATTTGCCTGCCAATTAAGGAGATGTGGATTTGATCCCCGGGTCAGGAAGACCCCCCTGGAGGAGGAAATGGAAACCCACGCCAGTACGCTTGCTGGGACAAGCCCATGGACAGAGAAGCCTGGCAGACTGAAGTCCACGGGCTTTCAGAGCCAGACGCAACTCAGCGGGCATGAGCACCAGACGCTTGGCCCCTGGCTGGGCGCTAGCGAGGAAGCAGAGCTTCAGTCCTACAACTACAAGGAACTGAAATCTGCAAAAACCTGAATGAGCTTTGAAAGCGGATTCTTCCTTAGACAAGCCTCCTAATGAGATCACAGCCTAGCCAACAGCGTGATTTCAGTCTTGTGAAACCCTGAACAGAGAACCGAGGCCTTCCATGCCCAAACTCCTGACCAACGAAGCTGTGAGCTAATGAATGGATGTTGCTTTAAATTGCTAAATGTGTGGCAATTTTCTCCTAATGAGATCACAGCCTAGCCAACAGCGTGATTTCAGTCTTGTGAAACCCTGAACAGAGAACCGAGGCCTTCCATGCCCAAACTCCTGACCAACGAAGCTGTGAGCTAATGAATGGATGTTGCTTTAAATTGCTAAATGTGTGGCAATTTCTTACACAGCACTAGGAAACAAACACAGATGCTAAGAGGTAATAGCCCCGTCCTTTACCCTAAAAGATTGTTATCGTTGTTGTTTAGTCACTAAGTCGTGTCCGACTCTGTGAGTCCTACCCTAAAAGGTATTTCTGCCCTGTCATGTAGATACCCCATATACCCCCATGCTTTATTTTCTTGGGCTCCAAAATCACAGCAAATGGTGACTACAGCAGTGAAATTAAAAGACGCTTGCTCCTTAGAAGAAAAGTTAAGACCAATCTAGACAGCATATTAAAAAGCAGAGACATTACTTCCCCAACAAAGGTCCATCTAGTCAAAGCTATGCTTTTTCTAGTAGTCATGTATGGATGTGAGAGTTGGACTATAAAGAAAGCTGAGCGCTAAAGAATTGATGCTTTTGAACTGTAGTGTTAGAGAAGACTCTTGAGAGACTATAAGGAGATCCAACCAGTCCATCCTAAAGGAAATCAGTCCTGAAAGTTCATTGGAAGGACTGATGCTGAAGCTGAAGCTCCAATTCTTTGGCCACCTGATGAGAAGAGCTGACACACTGGAAAAGACCCTGATGCTGGGAAAGATTGAAGGCACGAGGGGAAGGGGACAACAGAGGACAAGATGGTTGGATGGCATCACTGACTCAATGGAGATGAGTTTGGATAGACTCTGGGAGTTGGTGATAGACAGGGAGGCCTGGCGTGTTGCAGTCCATTGGGTCACAAAGAGTCAGACACGACTGAGCGACTGAACTGATACCCCAAGCCTGCTCCTCACTCCCATTTCCATTCTTAACCCTGCCNTGGATGGCATCACTGACTCAATGGAGATGAGTTTGGATAGACTCTGGGAGTTGGTGATAGACAGGGAGGCCTGGCGTGTTGCAGTCCATTGGGTCACAAAGAGTCAAACACGACTGAGCGACTGAACTGATACCCCAAGCCTGCTCCTCACTCCCATTTCCATTCTTAACCCTGCCAGAGAAGGTTCTGGAAATATGAAATATAACAACTCTTTTTAGAGTAGAAGGCAAGTACACGTGAGGCTAGGAAGAGGCTAGCCAGTCTGCTCTGTGACAGACAGGATCACCCTGCAGTCCCTGCCTTGCCCCTGAGTGTGGCTATCATGTGCTTTCTGCAAACAATCCATTATTTTTATGCTCTCGATCATCTAGCGCATAGCCTCTTACCCTCACTCCAAAACTGGCTGATACTCGGTGCCCTGAAATATCACAGATGGTGCTGACTGCCTCGTGGCTCATTTCGTTGGCTGTAACAGATAGCCTGGCCTTGCTGCTCCACAACATCCAGACAGGCCCTATCCTTCAGATTCCTCCCTGTTGGAATTTCCGCACTGTCAGAAAGGGAGAGTCATTTATGGTCTCACTTGCCAGACTCTCTGTAGGACAAGACTGCATCGATAGGCTAAATGTGCAGCAGGAATATCCAGCTCAAGGCTGAGGAATTTCCCTGCAGGGGAGATTACAGGGAAAGTGTGGGTGTCTTTTTTTTTTTAACTTTCTGATCTTGGCAATTAACATTTAATATAATTCATCACCATGAATCACTGGGGGAGGCTCTCCTACAGTACTCATTAGCTTATTAAAATGAGCACAACTGTCCTGGCTGATCTAAATTATAGAATGATGACCAAACTAGCAATAATAACACATCTGATATCCATTTCATCCAGTCTTTTGTAATATTTCAGCTTGCCCTCCCTCTGAGTCTGTGCGGTAGGGATAAGAACTTAAAACTAAAAGGGAAACCTGCCATGCCAGCCTCAGGAACACCTTCCTCTCAGTTCAGGATGCCTCCCATGTGGGATGTTCTGCTCTATGCTGGAGGGAGCAGGAAGGGGTGAGCATTCTTCCCTACAAACCCTGGCCCAGCACTTGGCCGCTTCAACCTACTAATACTTCTGAGAGTCAATATAGCCTAGTAAGTCATTCCCAAATTTTGCTGCATACCAGAAAGAGTTGAGGATCTTTAAACACCACTGATGTCTGGCTCTCATCCCAGACACTCTAATTTCCTCAGTCTGGGGTGTCACTTGGGAGTCTGGAGTGTTTTCAAAGCTCCCCAGGTGATCCCAATGTGCCACCAAATATGGGAACCACTGGCCTCATACTCAAGGCACACTTCTTGTCAAGACTTNGTTGCAGTCCATTGGGTCACAAAGAGTCAAACACGACTGAGCGACTGAACTGATACCCCAAGCCTGCTCCTCACTCCCATTTCCATTCTTAACCCTGCCAGAGAAGGTTCTGGAAATATGAAATATAACAACTCTTTTTAGAGTAGAAGGCAAGTACACGTGAGGCTAGGAAGAGGCTAGCCAGTCTGCTCTGTGACAGACAGGATCACCCTGCAGTCCCTGCCTTGCCCCTGAGTGTGGCTATCATGTGCTTTCTGCAAACAATCCATTATTTTTATGCTCTCGATCATCTAGCGCATAGCCTCTTACCCTCACTCCAAAACTGGCTGATACTCGGTGCCCTGAAATATCACAGATGGTGCTGACTGCCTCGTGGCTCATTTCGTTGGCTGTAACAGATAGCCTGGCCTTGCTGCTCCACAACATCCAGACAGGCCCTATCCTTCAGATTCCTCCCTGTTGGAATTTCCGCACTGTCAGAAAGGGAGAGTCATTTATGGTCTCACTTGCCAGACTCTCTGTAGGACAAGACTGCATCGATAGGCTAAATGTGCAGCAGGAATATCCAGCTCAAGGCTGAGGAATTTCCCTGCAGGGGAGATTACAGGGAAAGTGTGGGTGTCTTTTTTTTTTTAACTTTCTGATCTTGGCAATTAACATTTAATATAATTCATCACCATGAATCACTGGGGGAGGCTCTCCTACAGTACTCATTAGCTTATTAAAATGAGCACAACTGTCCTGGCTGATCTAAATTATAGAATGATGACCAAACTAGCAATAATAACACATCTGATATCCATTTCATCCAGTCTTTTGTAATATTTCAGCTTGCCCTCCCTCTGAGTCTGTGCGGTAGGGATAAGAACTTAAAACTAAAAGGGAAACCTGCCATGCCAGCCTCAGGAACACCTTCCTCTCAGTTCAGGATGCCTCCCATGTGGGATGTTCTGCTCTATGCTGGAGGGAGCAGGAAGGGGTGAGCATTCTTCCCTACAAACCCTGGCCCAGCACTTGGCCGCTTCAACCTACTAATACTTCTGAGAGTCAATATAGCCTAGTAAGTCATTCCCAAATTTTGCTGCATACCAGAAAGAGTTGAGGATCTTTAAACACCACTGATGTTTGGCTCTCATCCCAGACACTCTAATTTCCTCAGTCTGGGGTGTCACTTGGGAGTCTGGAGTGTTTTCAAAGCTCCCCAGGTGATCCCAATGTGCCACCAAATATGGGAACCACTGGCCTCATACTCAAGGCACACTTCTTGTCAAGACTTTACCACCAACAGCAGGACAACTCTGAGCAGTCACATCTTCTTTCTATACCTCAGTTTTCTAATTTGTAAAATGGACATAAACACGGCACCTACCTCCAGGTATTATGAAAGTGTGCATACTGATGGTTTACTCCAGCTCCTCGCGCTTAATAAGAAGGCAGGGTATGTTAACTATTGATATTCTAATTGTTGAACTCATTGTTATTTCTCTTGGCCTCTCTGGAGATCATGGAACCAAAGATTCTTTTGTTGGCAAGGACCTGAGGGTCAACTACGTTCAGGAACTGCTCTTCAAAAGTCCCGAGCAGGTGACCAATCAGTTTGACTTGCTAGCACTTTCTCCACCCAATGGGACTCATCCTGATAGTTCAGTTTCCACAACTTGAGGGCATGGTGGGGGGAAACTGGGAGTTCAAGTTGAAAAAAGAGATCATAGCATAAAGTTTCATTCATTCAGCAAGCATTTGTTGAACATCTACACCAAGTACTGTGCTGGGACCACTGAAGGAAAGACATAAACTCATGGTCCACTCAGCACAAATCGCCAGCTCTTGGTCACTGGAGCCAGTTAAAGCTGAGAGGCCCAGATGATCCACTGGAGAATTAACTCTTTTGCCGTTGCTTTTCTGTTTGCTTGGCATCCCTCAGAGCCACGGTGGGGGTTCAGCTCTGCACCATCCTGCCTTACTCCTCGCATTCGTTCCCCGCTGCCTTTGGTCACTGTCTTCCCGCCCCTACCCCGTGGCTCTGTTTTGTGCTCTCAGATGGGCTGTGCCATTCAAATACCTCAACCTTTGTGCCTCTTCCTAAAGCACTTCTCTGCTTCCTCCTGTCCTTCGGTATGACTCGTTCATCATCAGCACGCAATACACATCAGTCCTTTCAAAACAACCCTATGGGTGCCTGTCTAGGATTTTATCCCCTTAGAAGCCAATAATCAATATTTAAGAGGAGTTTGTTTGTTGTTTAGCCTCTAAGTCGTCTCCAGCCAACTCTTTTGCAACCCTGTGGACTGAAGCCCACCAGGCTCCTCTGTCCATGGGGTTTTCCAGGCAAGATTACTGGAAAGAGTTGCCATTTCCTTCTCCAGGGATCTTCCTGATCCAGGGATTGAACCCACATCTCCTGCATTGCAGGCAGATTCTTTACCATTGAGCCACCAGGAAATAATTCTATCATTCCATTTTTCTGTTCCCCTTCCCAACAAAATGCCCCCAAACTTGTCTATACCTCTGTCTTCACTTATTTCTTGATGTTTTCTTCTAAACCCTCCATTCTCAGGCTTCTGCCCCTAGCATCCTATTGAACTCCCACTCATCCACGCTGCTGGTGGGAGCCTGCCATTCTGCTGGGCAGTCCTGACTCTAATCACCTGGAGTTAGTGCAGACCCTACAGGTTAAGGGCTCAGTACTCGAAAGACTGCTGCAGGTCCAGGGCTTCCCAGGCCACTTGTACCGCTGACCGATTAGCCACACATTCGAGGGTTCCAACAACCCGCACGTTTGATAATTCACTAGAAGGCCTCACAAAACTCTGGAAAATACTACACTTATGATTGTAGTTTTATATAAAGGATACAAATCAGAACAAGCCAAATGAAGGAATACGTAGAGTGAGGTCTGGGAGAGTCCTGAACACAGAGCTTGTGTGCCCCTCCCTGTGGAATTACAGCATGTCACCTTCCCAGTACATTGGTGTGTCCACCAACCAGAACGTTCCAGCCAGCTTCAGTTATAGGCATAACTGATTGGATCATTGGCCTCATGTTTAAATGCAACCTCCAGCCTCTCTCTACTCACCCAAGGTTGGAAAATTAGGCTGATATCGCAGGGCTCAAAGCCCCAACTCTCCAATCACAGGGCTCATCTTTCTGGCCTGGGTGACCCCCATCCTGAGTCATCTCATTAGCATAAGCTTTCTAGGAGTCACCTCTTCAGCATAAATTATCTAGGTGCACCGTGAATAATCAGATGGCATCACGGACTCAACGGACACGAGTGTGAGCAAACTCTGAGAGACGGTGAAGGACAGGGAAGCCTGGCGTGCTTCAGTCCATGGGGTCGCCGAGTCAGACACAACTGAGCGACTGGACAACAACCGTGAATAACCGAGACATTCCTCTCGGTTGGATAAGGAACCCAGGACAAAGGCCAGCCGACTTTCATTATATGGAGACCTCCATGTTGCAGATCCAAGCAGTGGTGTGCTTCTTAGCAGCGTTGGATGGTTGACCACTTCTTTCTTGAGAGTGTTCTCAATGAGCTCCTCCCACCTCCCAGGTAGGTTGTCCTCCTACCCTGCTGGCCACGCCTCCTCCTTCGCTGGAGGCTACTTCCCTCCTTGGCCTCTAAGTCTAGAGCGCCCAGAGTCTTCCCTAGCTGTCCCATCTTTCACACAGCCCCAGGCCTGTAATGAGTAAAGCTACACTGAGCCACAGCTGCACCTTGCCTCCCGGGGCCTGTGTCACTGTGGCGAGCCCCAGAAACCCCGAGCACTGTTCCACCAGAGATCTGCACAGACCAGCATCTTACACACAGGCGCCACTCCCAGAGCAAGTGGACCTGGGCCCTGGGCCCCAGGTTCTGTGCCAGTTCTGTGGGCACATCTATCTCAGCATGCTGACTCCACTGCCACTCGGAGTACCAGCATGTCTGACCTGGGACAAAGAATGCCCTTGGCTAGGCCTGATTCCCATAGACAAAAAGGAGAGAACAGGCAGATCCAGCGTCTTTGTCTCCAAGATCCCTAGTAACCCAGCGATCACCGTCCCCTGCAGGACCTTCACAGACTTGGCTGCAGAAGATGGGGCACACCTGGCTGATGTTGATTTCAGTGGGCACAGCCACGTGGGGTCTACACCACTGCACCCTCCCAGGAGTCCCTGACGCTGCCCCCACCCAGCTTGTCCCCTCATAGCCACCGTCAAGGGGAATTCTTTCTGAGAAGAAAAAAAGTCCAGGAATACTGGGAGAGGTGACCGCTCCTTTCCTTTACTACTCTGGTTAGTAGTAAACCTCCGAGGTTTACTGACTACTCAGTAAGTCAGCCCCTATTTACCCTAAATAATCGAAGCTGAACCAGACACAGAACTGTATCAGCAGCCACTCGACAGGCCCTCTCACTGCATCTGCTATTGTTGGTTTAGTCACTAAATCGTGTCCGACTCTTTGCAACCCTATGGACTATAGCCCCGTCGTGCTCCTCTGTCCTTGGGATTCTCCAGGCAAGAATCCTGGAGTGGGGTGCCTTGCATCTGTACCTCTTTTCAACTCCTTTCAGATACGTGTACAACTGCAGATTACTAGCAGGCCCAAGGAAAACAGAGGCAACCCAGAGCCCAGATCAAAACAGTATCCAACGTGACTTGTTTAAAACCAGTGCAACAGCAAACAACTTGTGGCTTTCATTCCTGTGGCATCTCCAGATTGTTTCGGAACTGATCAAAAACACTTGGGAGATGCAAACACCGGGAAAGTAAAAGCTATGGATTTGCCCAACTGGCCAGTCTCCTGTAGACCCAACGATGCTAGCTATTTAAATGCTTGTGCCTGGCTGCAGTTTGGGGCTTCTGTTCCTCTGGCTGGGGAGTGGGGGGCTGCTGAATCAGAACTTAAAGTATGCCTTGACCTTGACTCAAAGGTGTGCATTCCTAGTTCATTGCCTTGGCCTTGAGCTTATTCCAGAGGGTGAGGTTTTTCCGATCTGGGAGCTTGTCCTCACCATCTTTGACTCTCTTGCAATTCTTACTGCTCGGCCTCATTTATAATTGGAGCCCCATAAACATGGACTGGTTCACTGCCACACTTGTTAAAATGTGATTGGGCTTCTGGGAGCTTGACACGTCATCATATGGAAGTAGAATTTTTAATGATAGCATATAGGTTAGGCAAAGGGAGTCCATAGCAAGCAAATAGAATGTTCTGGAAGAAATTTTACTTCATAGCACCAAGGAAGATTTCAAATAATATGAAAAGCCAGGTGTCTTGCTATTGTTAGTAGAGTTGTTCTGACTGATACCAACAATGGTCTCTTTCACTTGGTTCAGGAGAGAGTCCAGCCATGGGAGAATCATGCACAAATCCCTGGGGGCTCAGCAGGCATAACAGCGACCCAGAAGACTGCCTAGGCTGCAGGAGATGCCGGCAGATACTCTGCATGCTGGAAATGAAGCATGTGTGCATGCTAAGTCACTTTAGTCATGTCCAACTCAGCAATCCTATGCACTGTAGCCCACCAGGCTCCTCTGTCCATGGGATTTCCCAGGCAAGAATACTGGAGTGGGTTGCCATTCCTTCCTCCAGGGGATCTTCCTGACCCAGGGATCAAACCTGTGCCTCCTGCAGCTCCTACACTGCAGGCAGATTCTTTACCACTGAGCCACCAGGGAAGCCCACTGGAAATGATGTTGCTATAAACTGTGCTGTGAGCCACACACAGCAGCAATTTGTAAACGGTTGCTTACAAAGTTTGGGGACATTGAGGACAAGCCTGAACCAACAGGAAGGATGGAAACCCATGTCATCCTCTCAGAGCCTCCAACTGATGATGGAGTGTCCTGCAGGACAGAAGCTAGACCCTTTGTCACAGAGCTAAACCGCCACCTGACCCAGGGGTGGTGGTGGTTGTTGTTGTTTTGAGAAGCTGAGGGAAGGTGGGGAAGCTGCAGGTCAGGCTCTGTCCTACACCAACACGTGCGGGCGGATGAGTGAGCACATGCTCGAGCTGCTAAGCGCCAAGGCAGAGCGGATGCCTCCAGTCTTGTGTATAACGTCTCTGTGGACCACCTAACCTAGAGCTATGCAGGGAGAGGGAGTGTGGGAGGCACAGAGCAGGCGAGCCACAGTGACACCGAACAAAACCTCACACTTGCTGAGAGCAGCTCCTCCCTGCAGGGCTACGAGGGTCTTTGGCAGAAGCAACCTGCCCCTGCCCATCCCCTTCTTCCACAGTCCCCTTCCCATCCAGTTCCCTCCTTGCTGCTTTCCGAAGCCCATAAAGCTCGAAGCGCTCAATTATTGGATGTTTCAGAAACTGTTAGGATCAAGAAGGGTCCAGCAACTACCTAACCAGGCTCTGGGGACCACAGCTCTTCATTGGGCTGGAAACCTGGGGTGCAGACCCCTGACTCAGTGTTCCTCACACCCTCTACATAGACTGAAATAAGTCTGGACTGGTTCCTGGTTCTACCCTTCAGAGCCCCCAAAATGAGAGCCAGGCAGATGGTAATGATCATTTTACCTTCTCGTATTTGGAGCCACGTCTACCCAACATTGAAGGATCTTCTGGAAATGTGGAGATTTTTTTTTCTCTTCTTCCCAGAAGAGGGTAAGTGTCTTATTATCACAAATGAAACTTTACCAGATTCAGAGAAAGGGCTGAACCACCCCTTAGAATCTAAATCCAGATTCTTTACACATTTTCCACGGATACAAATCTTGGTTGTTCACCACCACTCATTGAGGATAATCGAAAGATAGACGAGACAAATTTCCAAGGGGAGGGTTGGTCCTTAAGTAGAAATACCTGTTTCCATGGTGACATCTGATTAAGTTATGGTTTGGAACAGGGAACTGAAAAAAGGAGTTGACTAGAGATTCTGCATTTTAAATCCATATCATCAGTGAGAGTGTTGAGGGATTTGAACGCCTCCAGAATAATTTCACATGTTGGGAAGGCTGAGTCACTTGTCATTTCACCAGGACCATTTCCCGCTCAGGCAGGCAGCTTTGTATCCAGCCTACCAGGGAGAGCCGAGGAGACAGATGTGAGTTTAGTTACCGCCCCATAGAACTTGTCCATAGAACTTGAGCTTCTCTGAAGCATGCCTTAAGAATTAGTTATTCAACATGTGGATTTTCCTCTCCTGGGGTCAATTAAACACTCATTAGAAAAATGGTTCACAGCCTTGGCTGTAAGTTAGAATAACCTGGATAGCTTCTTAAATAATACTGATGCCAGAGTCCCACCCCTGGAGATTCTGATTCAGTCCAGCTGGACTTGGGCCCAGGTGAGGGTATGTTTTCAAAGATCTGCAATGAGTCTAATGTGCATTGAAGGTCTACCGTCTCTCTCCTGGTTAAATACTTTCCACAGTGGCTGGAGAGGAGGCAGGTCTCCTCTGCTCAGACTTCCATTTAATGAGTGTTTGTTATGGAGCAGACTGAGAAATGAATTAAATTACCTGATTTAACCTGTCAGCAACCTGTGGGGTAGATGTTATTATGATCTCCATTTTGCAAATGAGAAAACTGAAGTGTAGAAAGGTTAAATTGTTGCCCGAATCTGCAAAGCTACAAAGCGTAGAGCTGGCTTCAAACTCCAGCCTGGTGTCCTCCAAGCCCATGCTGCTAGCCACCATCATGATACCCTCGCCATCACTGGGTAGCCCACCGGTCACTAAGAAAATGCCCAGTTGTCCAATTGTCACCAGTTTACAGAAGAGGCAGAAGCAAGGAGTGGAAATAAAGAGCATCTCGTAGGCTGTGTGTTTAGAGGTCTGATAATCTGCCAATAGAGTCTCAGTCCTGGTAGAGAAAGTCAAGGACAGCAGGTGCAACAACTTTCTTTTCTAGATAAGAAAACACAAGTCCAGAAAGAGGATTTCCAAGGTTCATAAGCAGGTTGACTTCAGAGTCCCATTTCCTCATTCTAAGTGAAGTTGCTTTCTCCTGCACCCCCTAGTTTCCTATTTACCAGGTAGTAGAGAAAAGAGCAAACTTCCCAGGTGGCAGACTGGTAAAGAACCAGCCTGTCAATGCAGGAGACACAAGAGAAGCAAGTTCGATCCCTGGGTCAGGAAGATGCCCTGGAGAAGGGAATGACAACCCACTCCAGTATTCTTGCCTGGAGAATCCCATGGACAGAGGAGCCTGGAGGGTGGCAGGGGGTCCATGGGGTGGCAAAGAGTCAGACATGACTAAGTGACTCAGCACACAGAGGATAGAGCAAGGGGACCGGCAGACTCAACTCACAGACTGAAGCCAGCTAATGTGTTCACAGAGGCTAATGTGAGTGTCATAGGCGGGGAGCAAGAGAGGGAGGAGCTTGCTTGTGTCTGGTGAGATTGGGGGAAACCTCACAGAGGAAGTGGCTTTTAACTTGAAGGAAAATCAGGCTTCCATCTTGCTGAGCTGAAAGAATGAACATTCCATAGAGTGGAAAGAGCATGTGCAAAGGCAGGAAGAGGGGAGATTTGTTGACCATAGGTGTCCTGAATTGTCTTAAATAGAGGAGGCCTGTGAGAAAAAGAAACAAGAGATAAGGAAGCGGGAGCCAGGGCCCTGTCCGAGGGGGCTGGACCCTAATCCAAAGACAGAGGGACCATGGCTACTGTGTCCAGTGGAGGGGCTGTGCTTCCACAGGACACAGCTCAGACTGAAGGGGACGGTCAGAAACAGATCATGGAATCCATCCTCTCACAAGGCAGCAGAGGCCTGACCCACTGCCAAGGTCGTGGGAAAGGAGAGCGACTGGAGATGGGGGTGGAGGGGCGCAGAGAGCTCCAGCAGAGAGGCGAACGAGAGCAGGGGCAGTGAGGGCTGCGGGAGAAGGAAATCCACCTTCTCCATGAGGGGGTGGGATGGTGCTTACACAGGACTCCACCCCGTAAAACAAAAACTGGAGAAAAAGAAAAGGTGGGATGATAAAGTCCTTCTGGTCATTTTACAAAAAACTCCTGCAGGAGAGGAAAACCCTGTAGAAAAAGGGACTGGGGGTTGGGGGCTGGGTTTGAAGTGGGCTGCAGGGCAGGAGGAGAGGAGGGGTTGGAGGTCGAGGGGAGGCCCATGGATGAGGGGGAGCAGGTGGGCATCGGAGGAAAGCCTCCAGAGTCTGCCTCTTGGCCTGGTGGGACTGGTGACCAAAGTGGTCTCAATGGGACAGCACATGGTGAGGAACAAAGTCTGGGGACGTGTTAGGAGCTCAACTGCACTGAATCAGAGCCTCTTGAATGTAGCACAGTAGGCGGCATCTGATGAGATCGTGAAAAGAGAATTCCCTTCAGGTGGTTCACCTGCAGAGACATGGAAGAGGGTGTGAGCAGAACTAAAGAGACCAACCCCCAGAGACCAGCCACAGCCGAAGCCGTCCACCCCTGGGCCTGAGCAGAAGGCAGTGAAAGCGGGACTGCAGCCCCAGAGAGGGTGGTCACATGGTCATCACTGCGGGGCCAGCACGGGGATGGACAGAGAAGACACACGCCAGCTTCTCTCCCACTGCGGGCTCCTGGGTAGTTCTCACTGACCGATCACGACAGAGTGGAGAGGGAGGCAGCCCAGGTGATGTGATTGCTTGGGACCACAGCCCTGCCAGGTGCAGAGCAAGGCAGGGAAGGGATCTGAGGGCAGAGCAAATGGAGATGAGCTAACACACACACAGCTTGCAACAGCTTTGCCCCGGAATCCATCAGAACACGCTGGTGTCACTGGTGTGTGATCAACACCGCTCTTCTCTCCGTGCGGGTGAGTGACGGGTGAGCTCTGGGGAGGCTGGGAGGTTGGGGTGGGGGGGCTCCGGACTCTGCACAGCTTTGCTACTGCACCTCACCAGCTTCTTTTCCCCAAACGTCTGAAACCAGCATCTTTGGAGTCCCCTCTGAGTGCTGTGCACTGTAAACCCACAAGAGGTGAGCACGAACTTTTCGTGGTGGCAGACTTTGCCCTTGTATGCCCATATTTTCCATAAACTAAAATCTGCTCTAGTATTTTTGTCATAAATGTGAGAGGAAGTTTAGGAGATGCGGTTTGGCAGGTGAATTGTGGAAATTCCCAGATATTTGGTATCTGAAAATAAGAATGAAATTATTGGATCACTCATAAAGCCTTTTGCTGCACCTGGTGCCAGAAAATTTTAAATGTACAGTTTTGGGAGCAGGAGAAAGGAAATGCAGAGAAGGACTCATGATAAATGTAAAGCCACATAGGATTAGGAAAGCTACTGGCAGATGAGATGACTTGTTGCAAACCTGGGGACGGTGTGAATTTTTATTATTCTTTTATTTTTAGTTGCGCTTCCTTGCTGTGGGTGGGTTTTCTCTGATTATGGCGAGTGGGGGCTACTCTTTAGGCACAGGGCGCATGCTTCTCATCGATGTGACCCCTCTTGTTGCAGAGCACAGGCTCTCGGGTGCTCGGGCTTCACTAGTTGCAGCAAAGGAGGCTCAGCAGTTGGGGCTCCCGGGCTCTAGAGCACAGGCTCAGTAGTTGTGGCTCACGGGTTTAGTTGCTCCTTGGCATGCGGGATCCTCCCAGCCGCCGCTGCTGCTGCTGCTAAGTCGCTTCAGTCGTGTCCAACTGTGTGACCCCATAGATGGCAGCCCACCGTCCCTGGGATTCTCCAGGCAAGAACACTGGAGTGGCTTGCCATTTCCTTCTCCAATGCATGAAAGTGAAAAGTGAAAGTGAAGTCACTCAGTCATATCCGACTCTTAGAGACCCCACGGACTGCAGCCCACCAGGCTCCTCCATCCATGGGATTTTCCAGGCAAGAGTACTGGAGTGGGGTGCCATTGCCTTCTCCAGGATCTTCCCAGACCAGGGACCAAACCGTGTCTCCTGCATTGATTGACGGGTGGATTTTTTATCACTGAGCCACCAAGGAGGCCCAGTGTGAGTTATTTGCATAATAACAAGGCATTGCCAGGCACTGTCCCAGGTGCCTAGCCCCAGGAGATCAGTGCCCTCGTGACAGCCTCGAGCCCCTGCAGGCCTGACACAACACTCACAGGCCTGCAGCCCTTCATTCTGGCTTGATAGAGTGCTAAGCGAACGTCGCTCAGTCGTGTCTGACTCCTTGTGACGCTATGGACTATACAGTCCAGGGAATTCTCCAGGACTGGAGTGGGCTGCCTTTCCTTTCTCCAGGGGATCTTCCCAACCCAGGGATCAAACCCAGGTCTCCCACATTGCAGGCGCATTCTTTAACAGCTGAGCCACAATCCTAGTTTGACAGGGTGCTAAGATTCCATCAAATCAAAATTGCATCATCAATTTAAAGGCAGCTTATTTTGAGGAGAAAAAGACATTACCGAATCATATGTTCACATCAATTTTCAGAAACACAAAATTGGAAAAACCTTCCATCAGACTTTAAATCCTCCAGCTTCCAGGGTGCCAGCTAGAAGTCGTTTTCTTGATGACAGTAATTCTCATGAAAGTACCAATGAGTCTGAATTCACTTAAGGAGAAATTTTCTCTTCCGAAGAGTATCCTGCTAACCTAAATGACTCTCTCATTTGTGCAACAGGGAAAAGGAGATAGTTTTGACCCAGAAAAAAATATCTTCAGACGTTTGGTATCTTTATTTCCAAAGACTGCCACTGGACTTTTCAGCTCAAGAACTCAAAAGAGCGTCTCTGAGTCACCAGTTGTTTTTCAAGAGTGTCAGCTAAGGAAACAGTAGAAAGGAATAGGGATCGATCCCTATTTCCAACCCAAGATCAGCGAGGCCTCTCAAAGTCAGCTCCTTACAGGAAGCACCTGTGGTTTTTGGCCAAGTGACCCTGATGACAGGAGGTATAAGTCCTCTTCAACATAAAATATCCCACCACCTGTAAACCAAGACGAAGGCTCACATGTGACCAATGCTAAGGACAGGGGTGTACAATGCAGGACAGAAGATTAGGAGATTTGCCTTGCCAAGAAGGCCAGGGAAGTCTTTGTTTTTTTTTTTTCTTTTTAACTGAAGTATAGTTGATTTACAATGTCATGTTAATTTGTGCTGTACAGCAAAGTGAGTAAATTATATACGTATATACAAGGGAAGACCTGGGGGTTCCATCACTGTCTGTGGGATGGGTGGGGTCAATTTTCCTCACTGAGTTTGGGAAAACCCTGCAATGGCTTCAGATAGTTATCACATGAAAAAAGATTCTTTATGGGCTTCATGACTCAAGAACTGTATCTCCTTTCCAAGCTGATCAAGAGCAAAAAGTGGCCCTTCCTTAAACTGCTACAGTGAATGGTGTTTTAATAAAAAATAGGTGGAGTTCCTCTCCTCCCAAGAGTCCCTGTACTCTGTTATACATTTAACTTATCTTCCCAAGAGTTCAGAAATCCACTTTCAGATACGACTTCATGGTGCATTTGGGGAAACTGAGGCACGGGGTTGCTAAATGACTGCTGAACTATGTTTTGGCCACCCAGGAGGCAATTGATCCCTTCTCACC
Source organism: Oreotragus oreotragus (assembly GCA_006410675.1). Classification (NCBI taxonomy): domain Eukaryota; kingdom Metazoa; phylum Chordata; class Mammalia; order Artiodactyla; family Bovidae; genus Oreotragus; species Oreotragus oreotragus. Next base: position 519,683 of record SJYX01017367.1, on the reverse strand, counting down.
ATCACAAAAGACTCTCCACTGAGTCAGTCCAGGTTCGATGCATGACACAGGATGCTTGGGGCTGGTGCACTGGGATGACCCAGAGGGATGGGATGGGATGGGTAGGGAGGTGGGAGGGGGGTTCAGGATGGGGAACACATGTATACCCGTGGCGGATTCATGTCAATGTATGGCAAAACCAATACAATGTTGTAAAGTAATTAGCCTCCAATTAAAATAAATAATTTTTAAAAATAAAAAATTTTAATAAATAAAATTAAAAAATTTTTTAAATGGTGAGTCTGTAGCTGAGAAAGAAAGAGGACACAGGCCTCATTTTCCGGGTTTTGTGTTTCTTACCTTGTAAATCAGTGGTTCCCAAATCAGGTAGTGGTTAAATCCGCTGAGTTCCCCTTTCTGTCCTGCCTCAGACCTGCTGCACCCGAATCACCAGAGGGTGAGAACAGGATGTCGTTAGCTACATGATTCCCCTTTTCCTGATGTTCGGTCACAATTGGGTCCCCCAGCTTGGGGTGTTCTGGGGGAGCCTCACTTGGGTATCTCTAGGCACTCTGCTTCCTGGTACCAGGTGTTGTCTGGAAACAACCCTTTCTGTCCTGCCTCAGACCTGCTGCACCCGAATCACCAGAGGGTGAGAACAGGATGTCGTTAGCTACATGATTCCCCTTTTCCTGATGTTCGGTCACAATTGGGTCCCCCAGCTTGGGGTGTTCTGGGGGAGCCTCACTTGGGTATCTCTAGGCACTCTGCTTCCTGGTACCAGGTGTTGTCTGGAAACATTTGGTCTTCGGTTGGGCTTCCCTGGTGGTTCAGTGGTAAAGAATCTGCCCGCAACACAGGAGATGTGGGTTTAATCCCTGGGTCAGGAAGAAACCCTGGAGAAGGAAATGGCACCCCACTCCAACATTCTTGCCTGGGAAATCCCATGGACAGGGGAGCCTGGTAGGCTACCATCCATAGGGTCACAAAGAGTCAGGCACAACGGAGCAACTGAACAACAATCACAGCCAGGCCCCAGCTGTCTCCTGGAGGATGAAGCTGTGCCTTTCTGTGAGTTTCCCTGCTCACAAAGATTAGCGGTCATTTCTTGCACCAGGGCCTGCTCCCTGTGTCCTAGCCTCCGATCAGCATAGAGAATGAAGCATGGAGTCAGACGGTTGTGTGAACTGGGGCAAGCCTTTGATTTCTCCCAGGGCTTGAGCCTCGGCTTTTTCATCTGTATAAAGGATGGGGGTGGGGGTGGGCAGTGGAATGGCAATGTAAGAGGAGAATTACTAAAGGAGTCAAACGGTATCTGATAAATACCTGACGTGGTTTTCAACAGATGACAATCTTCTCTCCCTCCATTTCTGTTATGTGGATTCTGGGAATCTCTGCTCCTCTTTTTTGTTAGAACAAAGATGTGGCAAATTATTCTGTGTACATTTAAGTTTTTTACCTTTTTTACAATTTTTAGCTTTTTAAGTTAAAAATTCAGTTTTTAATTTTTGCATTTTACAATTTAACTATCTGGGACTTCCTCGGAGATCCTGTAGTTAAGACTCCACACTTCTAATGCGCGGGAATCGGTTTGATCTCTGGTCAGGGACTAAGATCCCACATGCCATGAAGCATGGCCAAAAAAAAATTCTTTTCATTAAAAAAAATTTTTTTTTTTTTACTATCTGACTCTCCTATGTTGGCTGAGGAGAATCTTTAACTGTAGTTCCTTGTTAAATAAACAGCTTTCTATAGCTGCTCACATGATTCTTACCCAACAGAGTTACCCAGGTGGAAAGTAGTTTGATTGTAAATCAAATCTACTACATTTTTGAGTATCAGTTTGGAGATTGTCTGAGACCATTGTCCACTGCTTTTGTTCATGAGGCTGTATCTGCGTCATTGCTTTATTAGTTACTAATAATCACGAAGTTTCTGGCTATATCTAGGTCTGGGCTCTCTCTCTCTCTCTTTTTTTTTTTTAACTTTACTTCCTGCAGGACTCCACAGACATCTCTGCTTGGCAGTGAACTATCTCAAACACAACCTCCAAATCTGATGAGGGTAACATCTCAACAGACAGAGATGTGATTTTATACTGTATATGATACAGAAGGCTTGTCTTCCCAGATACCAGATACAGAAATTCAGAGCTCGGGAGACTGTAGTGTGACCATCCATCCCTGTTTGCCTGGGATTGCAGTGTTCACTGGACCTGGGCGTTTCAGTTTTAAAACGAAGAATGTCCCGCGCAAATTGGGACAACTTGGCCTCCCTGGCAGGGAAAAGATGGCACGAGAGAGGTCCTTCCCATCCTCTCTCAACAACTGGTCATCCACCCCCACCGATGGGCAAAGCAGCCCAGGTCAGACGTGCTCCTCAGCAGTCTTGGGTACACCTGAGCACCTCATGCTAGATTTCAGCCTCTAGCAAAATCCTGGCTCTTTGAAATCTAAAACTTGTTGAGGGATTAGCAAACAGAGCAGCTGGGACTTCCCACTTCTGGAATCCTGAGAATTTGCTCAGAATTATCTTTCCCTCAGATATTATTGGAGAATCCCAGAGACAGAGGACCCTGGTAGGAGGCCGTCTATGGGGTCGCACAGAGTTGGGCACGACTGAAGCGACTTAGCAGCAGCAGCAACAGCAGATATTATACTCAGGGCCAGTCTTGTGGCAGGCAGAGAGTGGGAAAGTCGATAGACTCTGCCACCTACAAGCAGTGTAGCCTGGACAAGTCTTCTCTGAATGTCTGTTTCCTCACCCACACTTTGGTGATGACAACATCTTCAGAGAGCCGTGGAGAGTGTCCTGCAGGTGACACGCGGGCACTAACAATGGCACTGAATTTATGCCCATTTCTCTCCCCATCTCTGTGCTCTTCATGAGACGTGTACTTAGGGATGCTGTGATAACACCCTCCGAACATTCCTCCGTGAGTTTAAGATTCTAATGCTCACTGTTAGAATTACAGAACATCGAGTTGGAAAAACATTTTTCAATGTTCTGTTCTTTTCTCCAAAATGAGTATTATTAATGACCCATGAGCCTATGAGTTATAAAAATCCAGATTCTCCAATCTAGCCATTTGATGGATAAAGAAACCAAGGCCCAGAGTGCATGGGTGGTGATAGACCTGCTACATAGCAGATCTAGAAGCCGGCCCTCTAACTTTCAATCTCCTGATCCAGCGGCTCCTCCATCGCACTCTCTCTATTCTTTTTCTCAAGGATTTGGTCTCTGGCAATGGATAGAGTTGGGAGAACATGAATAAGAGCTTTGGGAAGTTACTACCAAGATATTAACATTGTGCTTAGTCACTCATTTGTGACCGACTCTTTGTGACCCCATGGACTGTAGTGAAAGTGAAAGAGGAGAGCGAAAAAGTTGGCTTAAAGCTCAACATTCAGAAAACGAAGATCATGGCATCCGGTCCCATCACTTCATGGGAAATAGATGGGGAAACAGTGGAAACAGTGTCAGACTTTATTTTTTTGGGCTCCAAAATCACTGCAGATGGTGACTGCAGCCATGAAATTAAAAGATGCTTACTCCTTGAAAGAAAAGTTATGATCAACCTAGATAGTATATTCAAAAGCAGAGGCATTACTTTGCCGACTAAGGTCCGTCTATTCAAGGCTATGGTTTTTCCTGTGGTCATGTATGGATGTGAAAGTTGGACTGTGAAGAAGGCTGAGCGCCAAAGAATTGATGCTTTTGAACTGTGGTGTTGGAGAAGACTCTTGAGAGTCCCTTGGACTGCAAGGAGATCAACTCTGGGATTTCTTTGGAAGGAATAATGCTAAAGCTGAAACTTCAGTACTTTGGCCACCTCATATGAAGAGCTGACTCATTGGAAAAGACTCTGATGCTGGGAAGGATTGGAGGCAGGAGGAGAAGGGGACGACCGAGGATGAGATGGCTGGATGGCATCACGGACTCGATGGACGTGAGTCTGAGTGAACTCCGGGAGATGATGATGAACAGGGAGGCCTGGCATGCTGCGATTCATGATGTCGCAAAGAGTCGGCCATGACTGAGTGACTGAACTGAACTGAACTGGACTGTAGCCTGCCAGGCTCTTCTGATCATGGGATTCTCCAGGCCAGAATACAGTATTGGGTTGCCGTTCCCTTCTCCAGGGGATCTTCCCAGCCTAGGGATGGAACCTGTATCTCCTGTATTGGCAGGCAGATTCTTTACCACTAGTGCTACCTGGAAAGCCCATTACTGAACTTTGATTAAAGAGGGCAAGAGCTGGTTTTACTGGAAGGAAGTGGGAAGGCCAGTGGGGGATAGACAAGAAGACAGGGTTTAGAAGCACTATCTCAAAAGAACAGTAAACTTTACCCAACTAGTCAGCGTCAAGAGACGCTGGTGACCCCAGTCAAGAGACTATGCTTGACTGCTTGATGATAGTGACCCAAACTTGGCTAATTTTTTAAGGGGTCCAGTTCTAGCTACTGTGACAATTACTAAGACATAGAGTTCCCTGATGTGGAATTGTGGAAACAGCAGTCCCATCATAAAACGGGGCTGGCACCAGCTTTCCCAAGCTGTCAGATGAGTCTCTTTTGTATCTAGGGCACAGGAAATAGCAGGTTCACCCCATTTCATTATATCTGTGATTCTGCAGTACTTTTGCTAGACCTGGGGGCTGCTCTGTAATTCAGGCTTGTGTCTTAGGATGGCTCTCCCCTTGATAAATCGTGCTGGTGATGTGAAATCACTTTGTAAAGTGGGAAGGAATGAAATGTGTAATCGAAAAACTGTACCCAATTTGCTCAGCCTAAGAATCTGACAGTGAAAAAGGTAGAAAGTGCTTCTGGCCAAGCATGGATTGTGAAATGAATTAGAAAATAGAGGAACTGTCTTATAGTCACCCCTTTGCAGCTCACAAGTAACCCTGAGGGTTGCTGAGTAACCCCATCATTTTGCCCAAGAGGGAACTATTAACTACAATTTCAAGTTACTTTAACTGTAGATTTTTTGTGTGTGTCCTAAACTATAGATAAGAATTGGGATTCAGACTTAATTCCCTGCTCCTTACAAACCTGTGAAGAAAAATGAGCCTGTTTATCAGGTCCTCAGAAAGTTGAAGATTTAGCTAGATTTAGTAATACCCCATGACAAAGACAAAGTCTTTCCCACAATAACAGAAGCAGTGTAGAGAGTGTATTCTAAAAAGTGTGTTCAATTATGCATTAGATTAAAATGGAAAGTAAATTATAGGTGAAATTGCACATAACAAAGATTTCTGAGCTCTGTCCCTGACCCACTTATTAAGAACCATATTTGGAAGGTCAGGATTTCATTAAGCTAAAAGAAGTTAATGATCTCTTGAAATTTGTCAAAATGGGTTTGACACTTAGTAAAATAATAATAATAGTAAAAGCTTGAAGTGAAGTGTTAGTTCAATCGTGTCCAACTCTTTGTGACCCGATGGACTGTAGCCTGCCAGGCTCCTCTGTCTATGGAATTCTCCAGGCAAGAATACTGGAGTGGGTAGCCATTCCCTTCTCAAGGGGAATCTTTCTGACTCTGGGATCAAAACTGAGTCTCCTGCACTTCAGGCAGATCCTTTACTGGTGAGCCAGCCACCAGGGAAGCTGTAAATATTTATCTTGTGTCAAGGGAGAAACCAATCACTTCCCATGTATTTTATAGCTGACACAAAAATCAGCATTCAACAAATGTTTGGTATTGTCATAGTTATCACATTTAACCGTTACAATCTTATGAGTTATGTACCCTTATTGTTCCCATTTTGTATATAAGCAAACTGAGATCCCAAGACATAAGTAATTTGTCCAAGCTCCTATAGCTGTTAGACATGAGTAGTAGTTCATTTCTATCTAACTGGAAGGCCATGTTTTGACTGCTACGCTCTAATATCCCACTGCTGTCCACACCGCCCTTATTTAAGGTCTTTGCCCATGCAGCAAAATCAATTATGCAACTAAAAATAAGAATCACGTAGATGACATATGTGAATTCTTAGCATATATGTGGGTAAGAGTGTGGACTTACCAGTCCACTACTTACCAGTTATGTGGTCTTCCACAAGTTACTAAGCTTTCTGTGTCCTGGGTTCCTTGTCTATAAAGTGGGGATAATAATACTTCCCACATACGTTTGTTGGAGAGAAAGAGTAACACCAGATAATACCTCTGTAAAAAGCCCAGTTGCTCAGTTGTATCCAACTCTTTGCAACCTCATGGATTGTGTAGCTCACCAGGTTCTTCTGTCCATGGAATTTTCCAGAAAAGAATACTGGAGTGGTTTGTCTTTTTCTACCCCAAGAAACTGTCCCAACCCAGGGATTGAACTTTTGTCTCTTGCATCTCCTGCATTTCTTTACCACTATGCTATCTTGGAAGCCTTTCTGTAAGTGTTGCCTATTATTACTAAATGAACCTACTATCTTAAATGTAAGTAGGCTCTCAATGACAGTACTTGCCCACACAATTCCTTTTACACAATTTTAACTCAGTATTCTGTAAAAAGTGTAATAAAGTCTTGAGATGTTTTTCCACCTTAGGGAGACACCATCAGTCTAACAACTGTAAAATCTAGGAGCTGGAGCTTGCCCCAGCCATGTGAGTGATGGTTCCAGAGTGCTTAAAACAGGGGTCCCCATCTCCAGGTCCCCATCCTGTCAGATCAGGGGCAGCAATAGATTAGAAATAAAATGCACAATAAATATAATGTGAATCATCTCGAAATCATGGCCCACCTGATCTGTGGAAAAATTGTCTTCCACTAAAGCAGTCCCTGGTGCCAAAAATGTTGCGGACTGCTACACAAGGAATGGAGGGTTGATTGTATCAAGTATTTTTTTCCCTTTGGGATTTGCAGACACTGATGATTGTGCGGAGATGACTATAAAGATCAGAGTTGTCCTCACATGGAGCCCGTGTGAACCTGTCAATTCAGGCACGGCCACATGCCTACTGTTCCCAGGTCAATCAGCTTCCTGCCTTCACTGGTGAAACCCGAGACTCCCCAGGCAGGCTTTCCTGCCAGGAAGTGTGAACTCCACATCTGTCATTCCACCATTATAGCTTCATCTCTAGCTCTCAAAGGCCTTTCTTCTGAAGAATCCACTAATAGAATTTAAATATGCCTGGAAGGTTCCAAGCTTAGTGGAACCTGCTCAGAGTGCCAAATCATTTGACACCTTCTGCAAGTGTCCAGATGAAAAGTAAAACACTTCTAAGAACTGGACCCAGGAAGGAGAGGGAGCAGGCAGTGAAGCCCCACCAAGAGTCTCTGCTCTGGTGTGAGTCCCCAGGCCCTTCAAGGCATGAACAGTACCTCTTCCCTATAAAGAGACAGCCAATCATTGAATTAGCTGTTTGTGCCTTTGTCTGCAAGATTATATGAAAAAGCTTCTGAGATCAGTAAATTCCCAGTCTTTAAGTATTTGTCTTCATTGAGGATCCCAGGAATTGTCTAAGGCGTTCCAGTACAAATGAAAGGCTTTATTATTAACATTCAAAAGACAAAGATCATGGCATCAGGTCTCATCACTTCATGGCAGATAGATGGGGAAAAAATGGAAACAGTGACAGACTTTATTTTCTTGGGCTCCAAAATCATTGCAGATGGTTACTGCAACTATGAAATTAAAAGACACTTGTTCCTTGGAAGAAAAGCCATGACCAGTCTAGACAGCATATTAAAAAGCAGAGACATTACTTTGCCAGCAAAGATCCATCTAGTCAGAGCTATGGTTTTCCCAGTAGTCATGTATGGATGTGAGAGCTGGACCGTTAAGAAACCTGAGTGCTGGAGAATTGATGCTTTTGAATTGTGGTGTTGGAGAAGACTCTTGAGAGTCCCTTGAACTGCAAGGAGATCAAACCAGTCCATCCTAAAGGAAATCAGTCATGAATATTCACTGGAAGGACTGAAGCTGAAATTCCATTACTTTGGCCACCTGATACGAAGAACTGATTCACTGGAAAAGACCCTGATGCTGGGAAAGATTGAAGGTGGGAGGAGAAGGGAATAACAGAGGATGAGATGGTTGGATGGCATCACCAACTTGATAGATGTGAGTTTGAGCAAGCTTTGGGAGTTGGTGATGGACAGGGAAGCCTGGCATGCTGCAGCCCATGGAGTTGCAAAGAGTCATACAGGACTGAGCAACTGAACTGAAATTGGTTATTAAATTCTTTATCATTAAACAATTAGTGATTCACATACATAAGTCTAATTAAAAATGAACTATTCTGTTTAATGATTGTTGCAAAGGAGATAAAACTGCTCTCGTTGTTCTAAACATTTAACCTCCATCTAGGGGGAAGTGCAGCTTTTACCAGGGATTGGACCATCAGGATCTTTCTCAGTGAATGCAGGTCCCTCTCAGGCGGATTAAGGACATTGCCTTCAGATGCTCTTCAAATATCTTTAAGATGAAGAAGTAAGAGAGGAAATGAAGTTAGTACCTAGGACCACAGAGGACATGTTATCTACATTTCTTTGTTATTCAAATGAAAAGGTTTCTTTATTCAACAAAGAAGCATTTAAGATTCATATCTAAATGTTAATTTTAAAAATCAGAATTGTTTTATCATCTCCTGTATTGTATTTGCTTACCCCTACCCCAAAAGTATATTCAGTTCAGTTCAGTCGCTCAGTCGTGTCCGACTCTTTGCGACCCCATGAATCACAGCACGCCAGGCCTCCCTGTCCATCACCAACTCCCGGAGTTCACTCAGACTCATGTCCATCGAGTTGGTGATGCCATCCAACCATCTCATCCTCGGTCGTCCCCTTCTCCTCCTGCCCCCAATCCCTCCCAGCATCAGAGTCTTTTCCAATAAGTCAACTATTCACATGAGGTGGCCAAACTGGAGTTTCAGATTTAGCATCATTCCTTCCAAAGAACACCCAGGGCTGATCTCCTTCAGAATGGACTGGTTGGATCTCCTTGCAGTCCAAGGAACTCTCGAGAGTCTTCTCCAACACCACAGTTCAAAAGCATCAATTCTTTGGCGTTCAGCGTTCTTTACAGTCCAACTCTTACATCCATACATGACCACTGGAAAAACGACAGCCTTGACTAGATGGACCTTTGTTGGCAAAGTAATGTCTCTGCTTTTCAATATGCTATCTGGGTTGGTCATAACTTTTCTTCCAAGGAGTAANCTTCGCGACCCCATGGACTGCAGCCTACCAGGCGCCTCTGCCCATGGGACTTTCCAGGCAAGAGTACTGGAGTGGGGTGCCTTTAAAATAAAAAAAATATGTATATGCATATAATAAAATATATATATAAGTAAAAAATATATATACATATGTATATATGTTTTGTGCATATACATATATTTTTAATTTTATTTTAAACCATTGCCTTCTTTACTTTGATACAGAGAAGTTAGTCCCTTCTCTTGACATTTTTCTAACAGTAACCTTTATTAAAACAGTGGCGATCAAGAGTAGAAAGAGTTTCTCAGGACATTGAAGTCATTCTGCTTGTAATCACCAAAAATGTGCCATGAGTACTATGGAAAAATAAGAGGAACCACTTTTTAAAAAAGCATTTGCTTTTATACTTGTGCGTGTCAACACTGATGGTACTGGGGGGCCAAGAACACCAGTACGCTTGGCATTATTTCCACTGGGAGACTTTCAGTCCCTGCAACCTGCAACCACCCCAAATCCAGTAAACAAAGATAACAAAGACACTTGGTGACTCTATCACTCTTCCTGAAGCACTTGCAATGCTGATGATCTTCAACACTTTATTGAAAAAAGGGAAATATTGGCTTGGTTCTCTGTTCCTTAAAAAGTCCATGTATCACCATTTGGCATCTCTAGGTTTGACTCACGCAGGATATTGTGTTCTTTTCATGAGTACACAATGAGCCAAGGTCCTCTCAGGGGTATAGGTGTGTGTTCAGGAAGAAAAGTTTACAAGATTTCTCTTCTTAACTCTAATCATTGAAAATTAGCTTTCTCATAAAAAAACCATTTCCGTTTTTCCTAGGGGTGTAGTACAACTGGAAGATCAGAGCACATCATGAACAAAATATCAAATTGAATGTAAAAGTGGATTAAAGGTGATTTAAAACTTTGAGGAGCAGCAGGGAAGCTATGATACCTGCGATATTATTAAGATTGGAGTTTGGGTGATTATGTTTATGTCTCAGTTCAAATGAGGTTAATGGGCTTTCAGATTATCACTGGGGGAGGGCAGACAGAACCAGCATCTTTCGTGTGATGAGGCTGAGTTCCTCGGACTGTTCTGCAAATCCTTTAGTAAGGATGTGGCCTTTTCCTTAAACCAGTACCCCCTTCTCCTCCGTATTTATTTCGCTTGTTTGGTGCATTCTATTGCTCTCTTCCGCAAGAGTAAAGAAAGGGTTGAATAGAATCGAATTTTGACTGCTCATTTTTACTTTGGTCAGGAAGATATTATATAGGCATTTCGATCCCCTGGAGAAAGAAATGGCAATCCTCTCCAGTATTCTTGCCTGGAGAATCCCATGGACGAAGAAGCCTAGTAGGTTACAGTCCATGGGGTCGCAAAGAGTCGGACACGACTGAGCGACTTCACCTTCACCTTTACCTTCACCTTCCTGCTTTAAATACAAGCCTAATAGGATTTGCTGATTTTTTGCACGTGAAGTATTAGAGAGATGCCTCCGAGATTTGGGGACAAAGAAACTGGGAAGTGAACTTACCGTTTACTAAGATGGGAAGACGCAAAATAGCTTGAAAAGGCAGGTGTCAAGGGTTGGCTTCTGAACATGTTTAGGTTTGAGATGTCTATTATATACTCAAGAGGAGCTATTGAGTACACTATGGCATAGATAGACTAGACCAGGCCAGAAATGAGAGCTGGTATCATGGGTGAGAGAGCTCCTTGGTGAAGGCCTTAGGGATGCTGGGCTAGGGCTAATGTATTACTTTATCCTAGAACTCTTTAGTTTTTAACCCAAATGTACTTTGTGAACATCCAAGAGAAGGATTTAAAGTTTACCAAACTTATTTAGGTTATATTTTAAATTTACCACACATTTTAGGGAGCTTCCAGTCACACTATTATTCTGTAGAATGCCCTTTGCAGAATACTTCTGAAGACAGCAAATGTTAGTTTTATCATAGAACTTTCTACCTTGCAGCAAGATGGCATGCAAAAGCAGCAAGAGTTTGGAATGGATATCCTTTAGCGCAAGATGGTTTCAGGACAACTCAAGTGCACTACATTTATTGTGCACTTAATTTCTATTATTATTACATCAGCTCCACCTCAGATCATCAGGCATTAGATCCTGGAGCCTGGGGACCCCTACTATAATCAGTACCTGATTACTTTTGTGCTTCTTTGCATTCTCCCATGTGAATTACTAGAACCCCATTCTTACTTGGAAAGCAGATTCTTTGGGGCTTGTTTATATGAATTGAACCCTAGATCTTGATCATCTTACCCCTTGGGTGAACTAATAAAGTTGGGTTTCTAAACCTGCAGGGCAAAGGGCTCAACCTCGCAGAGTCCAGGCTGAAATAGTTCAGCTTGCCTTTATCCCTTGCTTTTCCTCAACTCTGTGGGTCCTATAGATTCAGACCACCACCTCTCATACTCCTCTTAATCGGTGTTAGCCTAGAACCTCTTGTGCTATGCCCACCCACTTCTCTTCCCTGACAATCCTGTGTTTTCCTATAACGTAAACCACATACAGACCAATAACCGAATCTACGTCTCCAGCTTCCAGCTCTCTCTTGAATCCTAGGATGACATTTTTGCATTGGCAGGCGAGTTTTTTTACCACTGACACCACCTGGAAGTGCCTAGGATGGTATTTCTGACTGCTATTAGCATCTCTGTTGTGGTACCCTAGATCTCCAGCTCAGTGTTTCTCCAACTGAGATCAACTTTCCCCTCATCTAAAACCTGGTAGACCACGAAAGTGAGTTTCTAGTGGCACTTCTTATGATTTGAGTGTTTTCCTTTAATTTGCTTGTTTGCTTCCTGAGAGCTCACCCATTCCCAAGGCACCTGAAAATTTCAGAAGGTGAGACCAGAAGACTGTTTGACTACTTCCCTCTAAAGCATTCTTCTGGGACTTCTGGTGGTCCAGTGGTTAAGACTCCACGGTTTCAATGCAGGGAGTACTGGTTCAGTCCTTGGTTAGGGAACTAAAATCCCACAAGCTGTGCGGTATGATCAGAAAAAAAAAAAAAGCATTCTTCCTCACCAGTCCCTTGTCAGTATCTCAAACCAGATCACACATTTTGACTCCCTACTCAGGGTGAGTTCCTTCTTTTTAAAGGGCAACACCCAGCAAGTAAATCGCTTATAAATCTTAGCATGAAGCCAAAGAATCATCCAATTTCTCCATGCAGTCATTGTCTGTCTGAAGAGGCTCATCAAACTCCCATAACCCATGACATTAGCACCCTATGGCCCAGGAAGCTCATAAAACTCCCATAGCCCATGACATCAGTGCACCTACCCCACCTACCACCTTCAGTGTGCCCCTGAGTAGGTGGGAGCTCAGAGCCCAAGTCCCCTCTTTTGCTCCAGGAATATACAATTCTGATTATCCTAAACACTTGTTATATTGTAATTATCAGAAGCAGAAGGAAACCAATATTTACTGATAACTAGTATGACCCAAATTTTGTAGCGGATGATTTACATTCATGATACTATTTAATCTTCATGTCCACCCTTTGAGAAGGGAATAATTATCTGTATCTTACACATAAGGAAATAACTCAGAGAAGTAACGTGTCTATCACAAGATCTCATGGCTAACAAGGGCCTCCCCCTCACCTGCCCCCATCTACTAAGAGCTCCTCCTTGGCACTGACCATCTGTAATTCATCTCAGTGTCTCCACCGCATTTGTCACACTCTAGTAGGGGCTCAAAGAATATTTTTCCAAATGAAGGAGAGAAGGAGAAAGAAAAAGGAAAGGCCTTAGATTTCACCTTACACTTTGTAAGCATTTAATAAACGTTTATGAATGAATACCAAGGTCTAAGAGAAGCCCTCCAAGCTTTCCCCTGAGGCAGTCGAGTGATCTGATTGGCAGGACTCAATTTATCAGCCTCCCCCAGGCAAGCTTGTGAAACAGAGCAAGAATGATGAGGCTGGAGCTAATGTAATTTCAGATGAATCCATTAGAGTCCCTGTACTGCTAGAAACTGGGACGTAGAATTAAAGAGCCCTTTATAATTTATACTCAAACATAAATGGGATGTGGAAAGTGGAATCTTTGCTTTATATTTTGATGCCTTTTGCTATGGCCTTGGAAGCAGTTATCAAATGAAGAGAGTTTCAATAAGGGTAGAACGCTGAGGTGATTTAGAAATGATCCTACCCCAGCCTGAGAGCTACATGAGCTGATTTACTGAGCTGTCTTCCAGTCTTTCAATTTTATGATTCTATTATTTGGGTAACAGGAGGCAGGAGAGAGGAGAAAGCCAGACTTGGGGAGTGCCTGTCTGATGAGACGCTGTCAGGTCCGAGGGAGCGGAGAGAGAGGCTGAAATAGCAGAGTCTGTTTCATCGTGACCCTGCACCTTGTCCCTGAGACGGCACAATAAACTGCTGGTTATGAATGTGTCAATGTTTCCATAGCCTCTGTACACAAGAGGGGTCAGCTGGAAAAGTATGAACTCTGTGTCCATAGCATTCTGCTTATTTATCATTTACAGAAAGATAAAGAGGATGGTTCAGGGATTTCTTCTTGGAGAAGAAATGGAGAGAGAGTGAGAGGGCATTTATCTCATCTCTAGGAAGAAATCAGGGAGAACAAAAGTTAAAGACTGCCAGGCAATTCTCCATCTCACCAAACCTCAGGGGTTTTAGAACCATAGGGTTTTAGAGCCAGAAGAGATCTTCAAGGCAGCTGATTGGTCTGTGGAGGAGGGAGCTGGGGGCGACCAGGTGGCAGCTGACATCAGTGAGAGGTCACCAGTCACACTCAGGCCACCTGCAGCCGGCCTGGCCCTGCGCTGCCCCTCAGGCAGGAGAGCCTGTCCGTCGGGCAGTTCTCAGTTCATCCTATCCTGTCTCAGCTCTACCTGCATCTCAGATTCAATGCCCTCCACAAAATAAGCATAATGATGCCTACTCTTTATAGACTTGTTTTAACTTATCCAATGAGATAACACATGTGGAAGGAAAATGTTTTGTAAACTTTAAGAATCCAATGAGATAGCAGATGTCAGTTGAGAATGTTTTGCAAATGGTAACCTTGGAATGGTACTATTAATCTCAGTAGAAATATAAGCATCATCAATAGTGTTGACATTAAAAAGTATCTACCCCATTATACAGCATCAGTGTAAATAACAGTAACAGATTTCCCGTCTTTGTACATGACTTTTCAATTGACATCCTTTTTAACCTTCTAATAACAATTCCTCTTTTTTAATAAGTTCTTTCATCTCATTAGACAAAGTAATATAAGCTCATTATAGACTATTTTAAAATACCAAAAGACTTAAAGAAAAAAATGTTACCCATAGTCCTAAAACCCAAAGATAGTCACCATTAATCTTTTGATGTATTTTCTTCCAGTTTTTCACCATGCATATTTTAGTTATCATCATATTGATTGGAATATTTTCTTCCCTAATTTTTTCATTTAACACTATAAGTTAGATATTTTTCCATGTTACTAAAAAGCATTTATGTGTTTTAATTATTGTATAATATTTTATGCTATGAATATAAAATAGTCTACTTAATCATTCCTTCTTATGAACTATTAGGTTGCTTCCTTTGGAAAAATACTATACAGAATGCCACAATTAACTGTACAAATAAATCTTTTATGGATCTCAATCTATAAAAAGTATCTTAGTATAGTTTAGTAGAAATAGGAATCTTGAGAAGAAGAATCTTTAAAGTTTAAATACATTTGTTGAATTGCTTTCAAGAAGATTTTTATCAATTTACCTCTGCCCATCAGGGATTCAGTAATAAATTACCACAAGTTAGGTGGCTTAAGGAGAATGCAATGCCACCCCACTCCAGTACTCTTGCCTGGAAAATCCCATGGACGGAGGAGCCTGGTAGGCTATAGTCCATGGGGTCGGTGAGCGACTTCACTTTCACTTTTTACTTTCATGCCTTGGAGAAGGAAGGGGCAACCCATTCCAGTGTTCTTGCCTGGAGAATCCCAGGGACAGGGGGGCCTGTTGGGCTGCCTTCTAGGGGGTCGCACAGAGTCGGACACGACTGAAGTGACTTAGCAGCAGCAGCAGGTGGCTTAAAATAACAGAAATTTAGTCTCTCACAGTTCTGGGAGCCAGAGTCGGAAATCAAGGTTCCGGCAGCACCATCTTTCCTCCGGAGGTTCCAAGGAAGCGCATTGCTTGGCCTCTCCTAGTTTCTGGTGGGTGCCAGCAATTCTTGGTGCTCCTTGTTTTATGGCAGTATAATTCCAATCTCCGCCTCATCACATGGCCTTCCCCTCTGTGTTCTGTGTCTCCAAATCTCTGTTTCCTGGTAAGGACACCAGTCTTTGGATGTAGGACCACTTTAATTCAATGCAACCTCCTCTTAACATGATTGCATCTACAAAGACCCTGATCCTGTCCCCAGGTTCTTGGCTGTCAGGACCTCAACATGTCTTTTGATTTCAGGAGGATTTTTGTTTGCTCATATTTTTTGACTGCACAGGGTCTTCCTTGGTGTCTTTGGGCAGGGGCTGCTCTCTGCTCGGGCTTCTCCTTGCGGCAGCCTCTCTTCTCTGAGCACAGGCTCTAGGGCACCTGGGCTTCTAAATAGTTGTAGCACACGGGCTCAGTAGTTGTAGAACACAGGTTTAGTTGTCCCACAGCGTCTGGAATCTTCCTGGACCAGAGACTGAACTCATTTCCTCTATATTGGTAGGCAGATTCCCAATCACTAGACACCAGGGAAGTCCTTAGTATATCTTTTGAGAGGACACAATTCAGTCTACAGCAAGTGTATATGAGAGTTCCTCATTTGCTTCTATGGTCCCCAGCAATATCACTTCACATTTTAATTGTATCTTGTACAACCTCAAAGAGCCAACTCATTGGAAAAGACCCTGATGCTAAGAAAGATTAAAGGCAGGAGAAGAGGGCGACAGAGGCTGAGATGGTTGGATGGCACCCCCGACTCAGTGAACATGAGTTTGAGCCAACTCCGGGAGATGGTGAAGGACAGGGAGACCTGGCGTGCTGCAGTCCATGGGGTCACAAAGAGTTAGACATGGCTTAGCAACTGAACAAAAGCGATAACTGCCTCAAAGCAGAAATAGATTTCCATAAAGATCTTCACTAGTGTTGAGCATGGTAGAATGATTACTTTTCAGGGGGTTTTTAGGCTCTTCTTTTTTACATAACCAAGCTTGATATCTATTTATGTAAATTTTGGGAGCAGCACGGATCTGCTTTGGATGTCAAGTGCCATCTTTGCTGTGGGCCCAGGCCTCCCTCCCGCCTGCCAGATTCTCAGGCAGGGAGCTTTTGTCATGAACTGTCCTGAAGAGGGGGAAGCCTATGAGCTTGGGATTAAACAAATCTGGGTTCAAATCCAAGCTCTGACACCTAGCCCTGCATCACCTTGAACATGTACTTTATCTCTCTATTTTCTCTTCTGTTAAATAAAGATAGAAGACATGGAAGGGCCAAGCACTTAGCCCAGTACATGGTAACTACTCAGTACATGTAATCTGTGGTTATTCATGTTGATTATGGTTGTTGTCATCGATATTATTATCACCAGCCTGCTGTTGATCCTTCTTGGTTTTCATGTAATAGCGTTCTGGGTGTCTGTCTGGGCACTGTTCCTGGAGCTCAAGTATTTTTGGTCTGACTCTGACTCTCCACTACCCAATCACTTATTGTCTGGATTCCTAAAACGCTCCATATGACATTTCTCCCAGATTTATTAGCTTTCTGTTCCTCAAGTATTTCATATTCAACAGGATCAGTCATGGAGAATGGAATGGGAAGAAAGAGGACAGTCGATGCGAAAGTGGTCTGGGGCCACACGATAATGCACACGTCTTCTCCCACTTCTAATCGGGTGGCAAATTACTTACCCCACTTAATAAGGTAAGGGAATTATAAAACCCATCTATACCTATTTTATCTTGTCTATTTATGTTACTTTGGGGCACCTGCTTACAGTAACCACAGTCAAATCCGTTAAAGATGACTTTTATCTCTTAATGTCAGAGCCATCTGCTTGATGTCCCTTGGTGGATTTTCACGGTGTCATTAACAGCTAGGCCATGCCCTTCAAGATAGATCAATGGGTCCTCCATGACCTGGAATTGCATAGTAAAACACCACACTCTAAATGATGTTGCATACAAGCAAGACTTAGTCCCAAGAGTCAGAAATAGCCTCTTGCCCTGGGGCAACAGGAAAGTCCTCCTAGATTTCACAGAACATCTTCAAGCTGGCAGCCACAAGTGCTTCTTTGTCTTATTCTCTGGTGTCTTATAGGAATCAAATCTCTTAATTCAAGAAAACAGAGGGATTTCCCTGGCGGTCAGTAGTTAAGATTCCATGGTTCTAATGCAAGGGGCTCAGGTTCAATCCCTGGTCAGGAACTAAGATCCTGCATGCTGTGCAGTGTGGCCAAAACAAAAAGACAGTGTCAATAAATGGTAAAAATGCCAACACTTTGGTTCTGATCAAGGCAAATCTCTAGAGACAAGAGAAAAGGTCTACACTGGGTCTGACCCAGTTTCTCTAGTTGTACTGCTCATTTCCATGATTTGCAACTCATAGCTGTCTATGTTATATTCAGTTCAGTTCAGTTCAGTCGCTCAGTCATGTCCGACTCTTTGCGACCCCATGAATCGCAGCACGCCAGGCCTTCCTGTGGAGCATCACCAACTCCCGGAGTTCACTCAGACTTATGTCCATCGAATCAGTGATGCCATCCAGCCATCTCATCCTCTATCGTCCCCTTCTCCTCCTGCCCCCAATCCCTCCCAGCATCAGGGTCTTTTCCAATGAGTCAACTCTTTGCATGAGGTGGCCAAAGTACTGGAGTTTCAGCTTCAGCATCATTCCCTCCAAAGAAATTCCAGGGCTGATCTCCTTCAGAATGGACTGGTTGGATCTCCTTGCAGTCCAAGGGACTCTCAAAAGTCTTCTCCAACACCACAGTTCAAAAGCATATGTGCCTGCATATCAACCCACTCCAGTTTTCTTGCCTGGGAAGTTCCATGGACAGAAGAGCCTGGCAGGCTATGGATCTCAAGAGTTGGACACAACTTAGTTACAAAGCAGTAACATATATTGGCCTACATACTTGTGTATGCCTACTGAAAACCTCTAGTGTGACATCCCTCTACTCAGATTCACAAACTGGCAATGGTGCTGTTTAAGGATTTGACCTTACATTTTATCAGGTAGAGTGGTGACACAACTCCAGGAATAAGAGAACCTTTGCTCTGGGCCCTTGGAGTCACTCAGCCTTTTTAATTATGAGAGAGCCTTGGGAACTTCTTGGAGGTAGCAACCACTATCTTAGGGGCTGCATCCAACATGGTGCCGAGTTCAAGCTCAGGTTAAGAAAGAGATTCCAGGGTGGAATTCTAGAAAACTGGGAGCTTGTCTCTCATCATGATTGTTGCTTAATTCTTAAAGAATAGCACCTCATGGGGGTGGGGGGAAGGCAATGGCAACCCACCCCAGTACTCTTGCCTGGAAAATCCCATGGACAGAGTAGCCTGGTGGGCTGCAGTCCATGGGGTTGCTAACAGTCGGACAGACTGAGCGACTTCACTTTCACTTTTCTCTTTCATGCATTGGAGAAGGAAATGGCGGCCCACTCCAGTATTCTTGCCTGGAGAATCCCAGGGATGGGGGAGCCTGGTGGGCTGCCATCTATGGGGTCACACAGAGTCGGACACGACTGAAGTGACTTAGCAGCAGCAGCACCTCATGGGAAATCAGATGCCATGTATTCTCACATGACTGAAAAAACCATAAGCAGATAAAGGAATGTAAGGCGGTAGAGAATGAAGTTAGAATCTCCTTAGATCTGACTGAGGTTAAGTTAGGATTTGATCATTTAAAGAATATTTACTTTTATTGTCTTAAAGAAAATGGATTTGTGCTGAAGTACAAGCGATCAAGAGAAGTCTTATTCACAGCATCTACCATGCTGCTTGACATAAATGAATTAATTGCTCCAATCAGGAAAGAACAGGAGAGACTGGTAATAAAGTGAAAGATGCTGAGCTCTTTACTCTCTTCAAAGAATGAAGATCTTGGAGCTGAGCTCCATGGCAAAGTCCACCTATGATTCAATTTTAGAGAAGGCCTGAGGCTAGGAATTAGGTCTGTGATTCAGGGTTGCAGCCCTTATAAGAAAGGAAATTTCGTTCCCTCCTTGATGGCTGATGGCCTCACAAGTCAGCCACCCTTCATGCCACTCTCTTGGGGCTGTCTGGACTGGACCCCAGGGATCTCACTGGCCTCTTGGCTCCATCAAATGCTGCAATGTTGCACTTCTCAACACCAGGGGATAACTTATTGTTATTTTCTAGAAAGTGGAAAAAACTGTTTTTTCATGCTTCTGGGTCTCTCAGCAAGGGTGACAAAATGAAACATGAGTTTTACTCTGCTTCTGAATAAGTAAAAGCTTATTGACCTACAATTCATAACTAAATTTTTTTGGCATCATATGCACCCTTCTGGGAATCAAGGCCTGTTTCATTCTCTCCTTTCCTTGAAACCCATATCCATTCCTTCATTCCTGAGGATGTTCTTTATGTCAGAGAGCTATGGTCAGGGTTTATCTTTATCTTCGTATTGTTCAGCAGGTATTGTGCATTGACTTATCTATCCTGTGTGTGAGACTGAAAACTGTGCCGCCTGTCCCAACATTTAGGCCCTACTCATTCGTGTGGTTTTTTAACCAACATTTCTTCAGCTCCCCCTTATGGTGCTATGGATTACAGACTCAGCGGTACAGATACACAACTGACATCCTCAGAAAGCTCAGATTCGTACAGAGAGGGTGAGGACAGGAAAGTTTAAAATTAATCAGAAACATTAACTACCAGGTATGCAATATAATTTTAGGAGTCTCAAAAACCATATGAGAGCCTTAATTAAAGCCCCCAAATTCCTATATGTTCTCAAAAATACTTAATTTATGAAAATAAAGAAAACTCCCTATAGGCATTCAGAAGGAAAAAAAGATTGCCCAAAGAGAAATAACAGACTCCACAGTAACAGAAGATAATGGTGCCTCATTCATAGAGGGTTTTTTTTTTTTCCTGTCTTGCTCAATATAATATTTTATTTAGAATATTCAAAATAAAATTGGTGACAGGAAAAGTCTATAACCCAAGAATTCTATATGGAGTTAAAAAAAAAAGATTGCCAGATTTAGCAGGTAAAAGTACAGGACACTCAGATTTGAATTTCAGATAAACAGTATGTTTTCAGTATAAGTATTTTGGGATATATTCATACTAAAATATGTTTATTGTTTACCTGAAATTCAAATTTAACTGGATGTCCTGTATTTTATCTGTCAACCCCAATATAAATCCTTTATGCTTCAGATATTTCAGACATTAATGAGCTAGAAGATTTAGTACACTATATTTTCTAAAACAATTACTTGAGATGTTCATAGAATTTTAAAATTTGAATAAGAAAATCATGATTTAAGGGGGCTAAGGACTACACATAAAATAGATAACTGATGAGAACATACTGGATAGCACGGGGAACTTAATGCTCTGTGATGGTGTGAATGGGAAGGAAGTCCAAAGGGGAGGGGATATATGTATATATTTGGCTGATTCATTTTGCTGTACAGTAGAAACAACATTGTAAAGCAACTATATTTCTATAAAAATTAATTTAAAAAAATAAGAGGACTAAGGACTAGCAGTGAGCACCAGTTGTTAAAATTTTTTAAATTGAGTATAAATATGGTTAAAATTCTGGGAGAAGCTACATATTGTTAAAAAGTAATTATTTAAAACTAATATAATACTAGTCATTTGAAGTCTATAATCTTAGCATTACCAAGAACATGGATTGAGTCAATGGCCAGGAACAAATTCTAAGCATATTAAGAGCACAGTTCACACAGGGTAGCAAGGTTAGAAAGACAAATGGCAACATGCCTCTTGATTTTAACGACTGGTGCTGTTTGCATGATGTCATTCAAACATGATCTCATTTGGGTCTCACACGACCCTGGGAGAGTTGGCAGAATTAATAAGGTCAGCGAGCACGTGTTTCTCATCTATACCACTGGGAAAAACAAGGCTGAGGGAGCTTTAACATATCACCCCATACTTAGCCACTAGCAAGTAACAGGATCTTATCTCCAATTTCAGAGGGTGATTCCAGACTAACTCAAATCCAGTTTTTAAGCCACTCCCACTCTATAAATATTTATTGATTAATATTTTTCTGTCAATTCAGCTGTTTATTGAGTTTTGTGTGCTCAATCATATTCTTTGAGGTATGTAGGAATGGTCTGAAACATGATCTTTGTTTTCTAGAGTTAAAACCCTTAGGGAGGAACCCAACATACATGGGACAGCCTTCAGGAGAGGACTAAGTTTCCAGATCAGAATATTATGAAATAGTACTAACAGAATGCTTTTAATTTTTAAAATCTGTATATTTTTAGTTATGCTTAGGGAAAAATGTCTGGAATGTCGTAATACTGGGAAGCTTTATTTTCTTCTCTGTAATTTTCTATATTTCCAAGTTTTCTACAATGAATAGAAAATACTGTAGACATCAAGAGAAGGCATCTCATTTTGTTGAGTTCAAATTAGATATTTTACAGAAGAACAGAACTTGGAAATCTAGTCTTCTAAAAAAGTTGTAGTTCTAGACCTACATCATCTGATATTGGCTGTTGAATACCTGAAATTTGCTTAGTCCAAGTTTCCATATGGTGTGAATTTAAATTACACTTCATATTTTGAAGACAGTACAAACAACCAAAAATGATGTCTCAATAATTTTTATATTGATTACCTGTTGAAATGATAGTATTGAATATTTTGGATATAATGAGTTAAGCAAAATACAGTATCGGGTCAAATAAAATTAATTTCACTCATTTCTTTTACTTTTTAAAATACGGTCACTTTCAACATTTTAAAATGAGTGGCATTTGCTGCCCAGAGTGTGTTTCCATTAGGCAGACAGTACTGCCCTAGATGGATAGAATACCTCCATACAGGCTACAGGGGAATCAGATTTTCTAGGTAATGTCATCAGGGTACCTACACAGCCCAGGGAATTTCTAACTGGACACATTACCCCCAAAAAATGTGAGTTGATTTTATTTAAAATTAGGGAGAAGTCTCAGTAAAAAGAATCAGTGCATCCTCAGGGTCAGGAATCACCTAGTAGGGTACTTTGGGCTTGTGTTTTGTTTTTAAATCTTCCTCTACACAGTATATTATTTCCCAGTAGGTTTTGAATTTTTAAAACTACAAAGCAGACTCTAATTTCAACAGTTTGTGAAACAGATTCTGCCTACAATTTACAGGGAATTCAGAGGCAGGTGACAGATTGGTATTCAGGAGAAGTTCGTGGAAAAAGGGGTACATACATGAAGTCTGGAAGGAGGGTGAGTTTTACACAAGCAGATGGGAGAACAAGGCTCTCAGATCATCCTGCTAGTGACCCAGCCGGGGGACTCATACCCTGAGCACTAATGCCTGAGGCTGAGAGCAGAAACATACTGCTCGCACAGGCCTCAATTTCCTCATCTGGAAAATAAGGATAATAATGCCCACCTCAGTGTGGTTGCTCAGGATGAAATGTGAGACTCTCTATAAGGTGCTCAGCACAACAAAGCACTCAGTTGAGTGGTCATTATCACTACTATGATTATTACTAACAGAAACTATTGCAATGCTGGTTGGAGGGTGGACCAGACTATAAAAAAGATTTGAAACCCATGCAGAGGAGTTACAGAAAATTAAGTGTCCAGGGTGGACTAGAGGCAAGAACTGGACTCCAAGAGGTCAGTTGTGAGGCTGATGTGATGCAGGTGAGAAATGGCATCTTTCATTTCCTGGAGCTGCTGTAACAAGTTACCATAAACTGTGTCACTAAGAAGGTCAGTAAGGCACTGCCTCATAGTTGTGGAGGCTGAAATCAAGGTGTCAGCAGGGCCAGATTCCCTCCAGGGGCCTTAGGAGAGGGTGGCTCCTGGCCTCTTTCAGCCACTGGTACCTCCAGCTTTGGCTTGTGGCTACATCATTTCAAATGTCAAGGCCAACACCTTCAACTTCCCCTCTGTTGTCTTCACATTATCTCCTCTTCTCTGTGCATGCGTGCATGCTAAGTCGGTTCAGTCATGTCCAACTCTTTGCAAGTCCATGGACTCTAGCCCACCAGGCTCCTCTGTCCATGGGATGCTCCAGGCAAGAATACTGGAGTGGATTGCCATGCCCTCCTCCAGGGGAGCTTCCCAACCCAAGTATTAAACCCTCATCTCTTATGCTTCCTGCATTGGCAGGTGGGTTCTTTACCACAGCGCCACCTGGGAAGCCTCTCTGTTCTGTGTCATCTCTCAGATCTCCCTCTGCCTCCCTTTCATAGGGATGCATGTCATTGCATTGAGTGCCCACCTAGATAGTCCAACACTATTTCCTCGTCTCAAGGGCCTTGCCTGGATCACATCCTTTGCCATTTAAGGTAGTATTTACAGGTCTGTCTTTTAAAGTCAGCTACCCATCATAGGAAGGGAGTACTCAACTATAGCTATTTGGCAAGGATAATAATGCCCACCTCAGTGCGGTTGTTGTAGGATGAAATGTAATACTCTCTATAAAGTGCTCAGCACAACAAAGCACTCAGTTGAGTGGTCATTATCACGACTATGATTATTATGAACAGAAACTAAAGTTGTGCTGGTTGGAGAGAGGACTCAATTATGGAAAGTTCTGAAACCCGTGCAAAGGACTTAGGAAAATTAAGTGTGAAGGTGAACTAGAGAGGCAAGAACTGGACTCCAAGAAGTCAGTTTGTGAGGCTGATGTGGCTTTACTGGTACGGATTTGGCTTTAGTGGTACAACCTAGCAGAATGTAAGCCCTGAGAGTGGGACAGAAAAGGAGAGAGAGAGACTATGAGAAACTTTTTACAGGCAAAATGGATGGGCCTGTTTATGAAAGTTGAAGTTCAGTGGACACCGTGTAAAGAGAGACATCACCAACAGTAGGAAAGACACGCGGGCTTACTCTCCAGGTGATCCAAGGTTGAGGCTATTTTCCAGTGTGTTGTGCATCCCAGGCCCTGATGCCACTGGACTAGCACGGGTCTCCGCCTGGGAGACATTGACATGAATTCCCTTGTCAGGCTTTAGACCCAGTGAGGGTCCTAGAGGGAGGCAGCCACCAGCTGGAGTGTGTCAGAACAGACTGTTTACCAAACTCCTGCAAACATCAGTAAACCCAGGGGGGACTGCTGTATATTAGGAAAAAACAGGTTCTTTCAAGACAGTTACTGCCCTCGCCAGAAACTAATAGAGGATTGCTCTTCAGTACCTCCGTGAGCCCAATCAGGAGGTCGATGGGTCCTGATTATCATGTGAGGCCTATTCAGCCGTAAACATAAAAAGAATGCACTCTAGTGAATCTGGACCTGCAAGAATGGTTGTTGTACCCCATTGCCCTGGTTTAACAAGAAACAAAGGTAATATGCATCTGTGTTTCTCCTTTTGGGCAGGAAGACTGGAAAGGAGATTATTTCTTGATGACCTTTTCCCGATACGTATTAGACATCAGTACAGGGTTCAGTGATCTAGCAAATCAACTTCTGGTATTTTCAATGAGAAAATGATATAAATGCTCATTAAAAGTGCACGATTTGACCCAAAGGCCAGAAAATTGAGAACTAAGGTCAGCAGAATTTAGACTCCCATTCTTTGCACAGATGAGTAAACATGATGAGGACCCTATGCTTAATCAGAAACTTCTCTGGTGAGCATCATGGAAAAAGAATTGTGTAAGTGCAGGTTATCAGTTCAGTTCAGTCACTCAGTCAAGACCAACTCTTTGTGACCCCATGAATCACAGCACGCCAGGCTTCCTTGTCCATCATCAACTTCCAGAGTTCATGCAGACTCACGTCCATCGAGTCCGTGATGCCATCCAGCCATCTCATCCTCGGTCGTCCCCTTCTCCTCCTGCCCCCAATCCCTCCCAGCATCAGAGTCTTTTCCAATGAGTCAGCTCTTCGCAAGAGGTGGCCAAAGTACTGGAGTTTCAGCTTTAGCATCATTCCTTCCAAAGAAATCCCAGGGTTGATCTCCTTCAGAATGGACTGGTTGGATCTCCTTGCAGTCCAAGGGACTCTCAAGAGTCTTCTCCAACACCACAGTTCAAAAGCATCAATTCTTCAGCGCTCAGC
>SJYX01017367.1:444852-477561 GCA_006410675.1 Oreotragus oreotragus | reverse complement strand
GATATTAATGCAGCTGTTAAATACCTCATACCCACCTCAACCAGTCCTCCTATGGAGGAAGGGATAGGAAAGGGTAAGATGTGGGTGAATGTGTGGGGGTCAGGGGTTAAGCATGGGGACCTAGGAGTGCAGGGAGAGAAGCAGATGCCCTCAGTATCAAAATCGAAGTAAAGAGACCTCCTGCACCACCCCTACATATCCCCTATCCCCGCCTCCACCCCCCACGTTGGCCTTAAAGGGAATGAAATTGTGGGCCCATTTGTATCCCAATAAAACTGGAAATATGCCTATCCAGGCCAATGCCAATTTTCTGTTACTGCCTCTGGGGCCTAGCTGTCTTCCTAAGCATACTACTCGAGATCTATTTCCAGTGAGCTTGCCACGATGCCTAGTTCCTGTATAACATTTCTGGAATCAAAGCAGTAATTTAGGAAACACCATAAAAAGCATCCCGAGGCTTTAACCAATGAAAGTCCTGTAATCTGACAGCTCTGCTTTACGTGGGAAATGTGGGCTTCTGCTGTTCTTAAAGCGGCTCCCCGGCAGTGTCCAGCATCTCTATGCTCTGGCCAGGAAGGGTCTGTGCCCCTCCCCCTCCGCTGGGCCCCTACCCAGCCCCCCACTGTGCTCCATCCACCCTGGATGAGAGGCACACAGCAAATGCAGACGTTCACTGGGGGCCCTTGAAGGCCCTTTATTTATCATGTAGAAGTCCACGAGCGCCTGAGGGCTGCCCATCACTGGGCAACCATCCCCCTTCAGGCTGTTTTTCATTTCCAATTAAAAATCTCCTCACTGTGCTGAAGGTTTTCATTTCTCTATGTAAATTCTGTTTTTGCTCCCGCTTCTCTCCGAAGCCCTACCTTTTAAATGATTTGCTCCCACCACGTATGAACATGTGTTGACTTCTAACTCTCAGAATAGTCCTTGAAAATTATTTCTGTCACTTAGAGGATCCCAGAGGCATTGTGGATAGTAAAATCAACCCAGGATCTTGAGACAGAAAACCTGGTTCACGTCCTCGCTTTTCCCCTCACTGCCTTCATGACCGTGGACAACTCACTCAAACTCTTTGGAATTCTCGTCTGTCAAAGTGGGTACAGGTCCTCCTGTTTAGCTCACAGCTTGATTATATGGAAGAAATGGAAGGAAGTGAGAGTGGTTTATAAGCTGTAAATCTGCTGTGCTAATAATAGCAAGCCTTTCTCAATGTTTATTATATGCTAGGCATGGAGTTTTTGGTGCTTATCTCATTGAATTCTCACAATAACTTCACAGGATAAATATTATTGCCATTTTACAGATGGCTATACTGAGCCACAACACTTAAGTATCTTCCCAGGCATCATACTGGTAGTAAATGGTGGCCTTGGGATTTGAACCCAGGCCATCTGGCAACAAAGCCTACCATACCACAGTGCTGAGTTACTTCCCAGTACAGTTCCTATATTAACATCATGGTTAGAATGTGAGGTTAAAGATGCTTCTATCTTCACTGGGGTAAAAGGCAGTGCTATCACCATGGGCTCTCCTGCAATCCTCTCCTTCTGAACCCTTCACTGCAGAACGCTTTGTGAAGTTCACTTGGAGGAGTCAAAACTACTGACTGCCTCAGAGGTCTTTTCTGTGCCTCCCTGTGATATTTCAGGGGATATATCTGGCTAACAGTATATCCCGAATTGCATGCTAGTGAGGCATGCCATAATGGAGTCCTGCTTTTCTAAGACATATAACAAGGCAGAAACAGCTGATCACATTTACGACTGTGAAACTTCAGACATTCTGTTGGTAACTGGGTATAGCATGGGATTCCTTGAATGTCAGTCGAGTACAGACACGTTTTTAAGGAAAAGTATTCTCCTGGATCATGAAGACCAGCTCCACAGACCCCTAGTTTGAGAAATGCCAACGTGTGGGAAATGGCAACCCACTCCAGTGTTCTTGCCTGGAGAATCCCAGGGACAGAGCACCCTATTGGGCTACAGTCCATGGGGTCACACAGCTGAGCCACGAAATCACCACCAGCAGAAGGAACACCGCCAAACCTGCACCTGGGAAACCCAGGCCCCCTGCCATCGCCTCTACCGAGCCAGGCTGCTGTCAACGAGATCAGCCGGATCTGCGCTCACAGAGGCCGCAAAGCCCAAGTGGCGGACAAGTGGCCCAATGGGTGAGTGCCCAGAGTGGGTGAGGGGTCACGGTGAGCTGCAGCTTGTCTTCCACGCACTGTGGCCATGAAGGACTGCCAGTGCCCTCTCTCCCCAGCTCCTGAGTCTTGAAGAGGAGCCTGACGTTCATGGTGGTGGTTTAGTTGCTAAGTGGTGTCTGACTCTTGTGACCCCACAAACTAGCTCGCCAGGCTTCTCTGTCCATGGGATTCTCCAGGCAAGAATACTGGAGTGGGTTGGCATTTCCTTCTCCAGGGGATCTTCCCAGCCCAGGGATCAAACCCGGGTCTCCTGCACTGCAGACAGATTCTTTACCAGCTGAGCCACCAAGGAAGCCATGCCTTTATGCAAAAATCTATCAACACTAAGTGTTGGAAATGAATACAACAATGCTTAAAGCACCAGGATAACCAGACGAAAAAACAGCTCTGGGGCCAGAGCCATGGCTAGAAAACCACCAGGCTGAGACCCTGGCCAAGGTCAAGAGTTCTCCAGCATTGTCCCACAGAGTTCCATCGAGTCTTCATGAGGCTCTGTGGAATTTGGGGGTGCAGGGCAAGGGGAACTCTTCCCCCATTTCAACCAGAACAGCTCTGTCTGCTCTTTTAGTGACATCCCACTAAAGATGTCAGTTTTAAGAAATGCTCTCAGCGCTAACGACTGGCAGAGTGGATATTTAAGGGCACTTCCGCACATCTGCAACTCTAGTGGTCAGTGTAGATGGGAAAAAGTCTTTATGGTGTGCTTTTTAAGGAAGAAATTATTCAGTGGGTCCAGAGAGCTGGAGTGAGGAGCTGTCAGCGCTCTCAAGGCAGCAACTCACTGCTCCTGGACTCGCAATTTTGATGGTTTCCATTTTAGCAGGCACCCCGCTTGCATCTTTGCATTTCTTCAAGACTGGGGCACAAAATAGTGGTTCTGTAGAGAAAGAAAAGCCTCGCTCAAAAGAAATAGCAAGTTCCGCCGGCCAGCCTGTTTCAGTCCCACTTAAGTTCTTTGAGCTTATTTAGCAGCAAATGGTAGTGGTGTTACTTTCCTGGATATGGCTCTCTAAAAGGCAATTCGTCTTGCAGTGCAGTCTCTCCATAGTAAAGCTCATATTAGGCCTTTCACTGCCTGTGTGTTTTTCTTGTGGAGAAAGAGGCTTTCGTGTTCAGGAATGCACAGCCAGAAGTGACACAACAACAGAGTTTGGGAGCCTCCCCTGAAAATGTGTGAGCGAGTTTTTGCTGTATTCAACAGTTGAAAGGATGTAGGGTGTTGACAGTCCTGGCAGACCCAACAGATAAAAACTGCTGCTTGGATGTGGCGGGGAACCAGCGTGTGTGGTAGGGGCGTGGTTACAGATTTGTCTACCTTCATTCTCTCAGGGATAATTTAAGAGGTTCAATATTATTTTATCATGTTGTCAAACCCCTACCTAAGTGTGGGGGAGGGGATGCCAATGCAGAAGACATAGGTTTGATCCCTAGGTTGGGAAGATTCCCTGGAGAAGGAAATGGCAACCCACTCCAGTATTCTTGCCTGGAGAATCCCACGGACAGAGGAGTCTGGCTGGCTCCAGTCCATGGGGTCACACAGAGTCCGACACATTTTTTAGTGACTAGACAACAGCAACAAGGAAGCCAAAAGGAATGTAAGAGAATAAAAGTAAAGGGAAGATAAACGAAGGTAAAAGGAGAAAATCTCTTGATCACCGCCACGTGATTTAGCTTAGTAAGTTTCTCAAAGGGAAAGAGCTGGAAGGTTCATCATAGGGAATGGTGCACCCCTGAGAGCCAGCCGTCCCCTGGCGCTTCGTTTGAACAGGGCTTTACGTGGGAAGAGGGGGAGGAGAAAGGAAAGGGTATGTTGTGTTTTCCACACCTGCCTGTGCCTCTAACCTCAGCCCTGCAAACCTGGAAACGTCAGTCAGTGTGGTTTCCAGGGGTCCCTTCACTTCCACAGCAACTTTTCTGAGAGGAAAGCGTGCTGACTGCCCATGTCATCTTTCAGTTTGATCAGCCAGTCCCGTGTCTGGCACGAGTTGGACGCCGCTCCAGCACTGAGCCGATCTCTCACACTTCAGGGTCTGTGGTGGCACAGACATCTCCACCTGCCCTGGAGGTCAGACTCGATGGTGGTGGTTTTCTCCAGAGGCACGCATACGTATCTGGTAACAGAGACATTTACAGTCACGTGCTTGATGATTTTCTGTGCGGAAATCCTCTCCCACAATGTGGCATTCTTTTCATCCTTGAAGCCTTTGAGACTCTGCTGTGCTTCTAAATGAGATCAGCGGCTTAACCTTTCTTTGCTTTTGATGCAAACTCATAATCATGGGCAGTGTGCAGAGCGGGAGGTTCACCTCCCTTTTCTGTCCTCACTGGGATGACACGAAGGTAGCTCTTGTGATGAGTGTGCTATTAGGGTGTCAGCACTGAAGCGCACGTGTGAGAAACATTTAGTGGCATCTCTAACTCAACCCTCATCTCTCCTGAGTTCCTAGATGTATATATTTTAAATGTAAACCTGAGCACAGAAGGTGCTGAGAAAAGCACCGTTATTTAGATGTTCGTTGACAGGCCCCATACATTCGGTGTTCTCTTGCCATTTCACACAAATTGATGTTTTGACAGGTGCCTTTTTATTTAGTTGGCAGGACTTACTTTACTGTTTTTCTCTTCAGCCCTCTTTGAACTTCCTCTAGCAGATACAAATACCAGGCTGGTGTTGGCCAGAAGTGATAACAGACAAAATGAACAAGTTCTAGAAAAGACCCTAGCCATTCTTGTACATGCTATTTTGCGGTATTTTATTTTGTAACATGGTTTAAATTTACTTTCTTCTTTCCTCTGGGGAATTATTGATTCCTAACTCAAATTCTGGTTCTGGTCTGGTCTGATTTCTGGTAGGGCCGAGTTCCAGTCTTCCCTTCTCTGGAGGCCCAGGGAAAAGTCCCATAACGCCTGGGCATCTGTAGGTGGCAGGAGACGTCTGTAAGGCCACCCCTTTCACCACCCCCTCTCCCGCCTCCTCCCCCTTCTTCTTTCAACCTGGCTTCCTTTCCTCCCTTGAAATCTTTGATGTTAGTACTTGGATTCTTGTATTTAAGGGCTTCCCTGGTGGTGCAGAGGTTAAAGCGTCTGCCTGCAATGTGGAAGACCTGGGTTTGATCCCTGGGTCCAGTCCCAGGGTCGGCAAGATCCCCTGGAGAAGGAAATGGCAACCCACTCCAGTATTCTTGCCTGGAGAATCCCATGGATGGAGGAGCTTGGTGGGTTACTGTCCACGGGTCGCAAAGAGTCGGGCACGACTGAGCGACTTCATTTTCACTTTCAACCTTGAAATGGAGATTCAAATAAGGGCAAAGAGTTGATGAGGCTTCCCAGGTGGTACTAGTGGTCAAGAACCTGCCCGGCAATGCAGAAGGCATAAGAGATGCAAGTTCGATCCTTGGGTCGGGAAAGTCCCCTGGAGGAAGGTATGGCAACCCACTTCAGAATTCTTGCCTAGAGCGTCCCAAAGACAGAGGAGCTTGGTGGGCTACAGTCCGTGTAGTCGCACGGAGTTGGGCATGACTGAAGCAACTTAGCACACATGCAAAGAGTTGATGACTGTCCATTTCAGTAGAAGAGGGATATCCATCCTTTCTCTAATAGCTCCATGGGCTTCAGGATGTGTTATCTTGCAGCCTCTGCAGAGAATCACAACATTCACTCTCTCTAAGATGTAATACCCTGAAGAGCACTCTTTCTTTCTTTTCGTATAAGGAGATGAATGTCATGGAAGAATATTTTGTCAATTCTTGGTCTCCTCAATTTGTTTAAGACAAGGAGAACAGGTACATTCCATTAGTAATATCTCTGGGGACTAAAATTTTCTAAGTTTCCTTTTTAGGGGAGAGTTTAAAGAGTCTAGTGCCCCCAACCCCCACTTTTCTAAGCTTTTCTTTTGCAAGCAGAAGCTTTTCTTTTGTTGTCATTTGCATTCTGCCGCTTGGGACTTAATTTCTCTATTTGAAGCTGGACCCTGAATTCCTAAGTTAGAAGGCCCCGCCTCTGCCCTCATTTGCTCCCACCATCTTGGTGTTGGGATACAGTCATGCCTGTGGAACTTGACAGGCTCCAAAGCTCTCAGAGCCTGTGCTTTTCACGTGTCTTCCCCCATCAGTGGACCTCAGCCTTTGCTCGGATTCTTTTGACAGGCTGGTAGGCGCCTTGTCTGTGTCTGGTCCTTCTCCCCTGGTTAGTTCGCTCAGAAGTGGGAGGTGCTCTTCAGCTGAGAACGTAGATAACTCCTCCCTTGGAAGCCATGATATACTGTCCTTACAAATGTCTCTCACTCTTCCCTGGGAACTGCTAATAGAAGAGTTAGAAGGAACTTGATAATGTGACATTTTCTGTGTCTGGAATGAGGAAAGCCACCAGAGGCAGAGCTTGTCTTCACAGGAATCCGTCCGCAGACCATGCTGTGTGGCCCAGACTGCTCTCCTTGGAGGAGGGAAGTCAGGGCTTCCTCAGCTGTGGAGACCCCCTTGGCTAAGGTCCCTCCCCTTCCCACGTGCCTTGACTGAGGGACCTGGGACTATAAAGGCCGGGCCATCTCAGCCCAACTTGG
Organism: Oreotragus oreotragus; assembly: GCA_006410675.1. Taxonomy (NCBI): domain Eukaryota; kingdom Metazoa; phylum Chordata; class Mammalia; order Artiodactyla; family Bovidae; genus Oreotragus; species Oreotragus oreotragus. The sequence goes on along the minus strand of SJYX01017367.1, from coordinate 470,794 downwards.
GATGACTCTGAAGGGCCCTCTAGCTCCTGGACTCCCAGTAGCTGAGCCTGCCGTGAGGCCTGTACCACAGTCAGTGTCTCCCTCAGCCCACAGCTGTGTCCTCCCAAGGACAGCTCCTGAGGTGCATCCGACTCCCTAAACTCTGGGGAGTCCAGTCTGTGACAGAGAGTGATGTCACTGATTGGACAGAGGAAGGCCCATCGTTGTGGAATGTTGTCTTCTCTGTCATCGTCAGATGCTAGTCTGTCACAACGAACAATTCTAACGACTCTGCTGAGATAACATGGAGATGAAATTGGACTAAGAATAAGCTAATTGAAAGGAAGAAAATCTGTAGTTTTTACTCCATTAACAGTAGAGTCAATGGTACTAAATCACCAGGCATTAAATTTCATTTGCTGTTTAATCCTCACAAAAATTCTGTGAAGTGGAAATTATCCTCATTTCATTTTGTGAATAAGGAAATGTGCTTGGAGATGTGAAATAACCTGAAAATATGTGAAGGCCAAAATAGATCTGGAACTCCAGTCTATCTGACTCCAACACTTGAATTCTCATCCTTACCTGGAATGTCCCTCCATCATCCCCTCTCACTCCTTTGCTGCCCATCGAAAATGCTGCTCTTCTTACCTTATAGTTAACTCAAATAATGCCTTTAAAGTATAAATGTTGAAAACTGCCTAAGAAAGATATTGTTCTCAAACAACGCTATATTCTACTGTACTCGTGTGAGCTTATTTCATAGTTTAGGACAACATCTAATTAAGGTACTAAATGAATCTCTCCACATAACATGAAGGTCTAATCCAGTTGAATCCTGTAAAATCCATTGAACAGACAGGATGAAACTCCTCCAGCCTTTATTCTGTCTCTGTACCACTACTGTTTCCTAGTATTAACCAGCAAGCTATATATAAGGGTCAAGCAGCATACTTGTTCTCAGAACTGTTTTATAAACACATAGCTCAGTTTTTGGACCCCTTGCATCTGGCTCCCTCTTTGTCCCTTCTTTGTTGACTTTCCTTCATTATTTAGGTGTTTGCTTCACCTTTTAATATGCTGTGTATGTTCCTCTCAGCTGTTTTAAATCCTTTTTAGAAAGTTGGTTCCATCTTCTTTATTATTTCACTTCATCTTTTCCCTGGTCTCTTCTCCTGTGATAATGGTAAGGTGAAGGTGAAGTCGCTCAGCCGTGTCCAACTCTTTGCAACCCCGTGGACTGTAACCTATTAGGCTTCTCTGTATTAGGCTTCTCTGTCCATGGGATTCTCCAGGCAAGAATACTGGAGTGGATTGCCATTTCCTTCTCCGGGGATCTTCCCGACCCAGGGATCGAACCCGCGTCTCCCACATTGGAGGCAGACGCTTTAACTGCTGAGCCACCAGGGAAGCCCATGATAATGGTAAGAGAGGCATAACTTCTTAATCTTNCTCCAGGCAAGAATACTGGAGTGGATTGCCATTTCCTTCTCCGGGGATCTTCCCGACCCAGGGATCGAACCCGCGTCTCCCACATTGGAGGCAGACGCTTTAACTGCTGAGCCACCAGGGAAGCCCATGATAATGGTAAGAGAGGCATAACTTCTTAATCTTCTAGAAACTGTTCAGATACCTAAGTCAACATGGCAGAGGAATAATTATGTGCTTTTACTGCACATTTGCTAATATTAAGGAGGCAGTGTTACACAAAAGAACAAGTGTAGGACTTCAAATCAAAGATACATATATGTGATAATCCAATATATGATAAAAATGCCATTTCATTTAAGTGGAAATAAGTGAGTTATTTAATAATCGATGGTGATATGAATAGTTATCCAACAGAAATAAAGTAAAATTGGACTGCTATCTTATCTAGTATATAAAACTTGTCAGATGACTAAAAGTCGTAAATGTAGAGTTTTCTTTTAATTCCACAAGAAAATCTGAAAAGCATCATGTAAACAAGGCTGGAGAAATAGACATACAAAATAAAAAATAGATATTTTATTTCATATAAATTTAAAGCTACTTTATAGCTAAAAAACATAAGGTCAGTAACAAATGATAAGCTTAGGAGACTACTTGCAATGCACAAAATGTGTGGGAGTTAATTATACTCTGCAAAAATCTCTTTAAAATTGCAAAAAAGAGACAACAACAATAAACTAAAAAGGATTCAAACAGATCATTCATAGAGGGCAAGTTCAAATAGTCAACAACATATGGAAAGGTCAAATTCACTAACCATTGAGAAGAGGCAAGTGAAAGTAATAATAAGGTACATTTTACACTCAACAGAATGACTCATATTTTTAAGTACTATAACACCTATTGCTGGCAAAAATTCTGATAGAAGAGTGAATTGTTTCAGCTTTGGGGGAAAGCAATCTGACAGCATCTATTATGTTTCAATATACACAAGCACCTGTTTTGAATATTTATAGGGAAAAAAATAGAAAACCTCATATTTAATGAAAAAACATTGAAAGCACTCCCTTTGAAATTAAAAAAGGACAAACAAGGATTTTTGATAATACTTCTCTAGTTGAACATTATAATCGGTGCTAGCCAGAATAGTGAGACAGGTAAAATAAGAGAAAGTTTTAAGAATTGTTGGAGAAGACTGTCAATTTGTGGATAAAAAATTGTATGTCTAAAAAATTTGAACGAATCCTCAGAGAAATTACAAGAATTCGAGTTTAGCAAGTTTTCTTGATACAAAATTAATATATACAATCATATTTCTGAACATTAGCTACCAAATAGTTTAAGAATAAATATTTTTTAAATTTATAATATCAAAGATACTAGATGTCAAGGAAATATCTATCAGAAAATATGCAGGCTATTCTGGAGAAAACTAAATTTTTTGAACAAACGTAAAAACTGCATATGTAGAGGGGCATGCTATTTCCATGGTATATAATACTCATGCCATTTCTTCCCAGTTTAATAGTTTTGGTGTGATCCTAGTCAAAATTCCAACAAATATTCTTTCATAGAACTTGGCAAGTTGATTCTAAAATTTATATAAAAAGTACAAAAGGCCAAGAATAGTTAAAACCCTCTTGAAGAATAACAAGGTGAGTGGCTAGTTTTCCCAGACGTACAAATTTGTATAAACCTATATTAACCGAGAGAGTACAGATAGGGTTGACATGCTGTTGCTGCTCATTTGTTCAGTCATGTATTTGTGGACTGTAGCCCGCCAGGCTCCTTGTCCATGGAATTTCCTAGGCAAGAACACTGGAGTGGGTTGCCATTCCCGTCTCCAGAGGATCTCCCTGACCCAGAGATTGAATGTGTGTCTCTTGCATCGCCTGCATTGGCAAGCAGATTGTCTACCACTGTGCCACAGGGAAAGCTTCAATATGGGCGTGTGTGTGTGTGTGTGTATGCACACGCACGCATGCACGCTCAGTTGCTGAGTTGTGTCCAACTCTTTGCAATCCTGTGGACAGCAGCCTTCCAGGCTCCTCTGTCCATGGGATTTTCCAGGCAAGAATACTGGAATAGGTGTAAAGTGAAGTTGCTCAGTCGTGTCTGACTCTCTGAGATCCTATGGACTGTAGCCTACCAGGCTCCTCCATCCACAGAATTTTCCAGGCAAGAGTACTGGAGTGGGTTGCCATTTCCTTCTCCAGGGGATCTTCCCAACCCAGGGATTGAACCCAGATCTTCCTCACTGCAGGCAGACACTTTACCATTTGAGCTAATAAACAGACTAATGAAACAGAATAGAGTCTAGAAATAGAAGCATGCACTAGAATTCATTATCAAGTTACAGTTTCTCTCAAAAGAATTATTACTTGCCCAGAGAGATGTGGCTTTGTTTAAAATTCAAGGGTCCCCCACTGAAATTCTCCTAACAGAAATTCTGAAGAATCCATACAATGTATTTTCTGGCACTAGCATTTTGAGCACCTTGGATCTTCTGGAAATAAGGCCCAAAGGGGAAACTATCTGGACCAATTCCTTGACAAGGTGGAAAGATTTGTTGTGGGCCCCAGTTCAAAGCTACCAGTTTTTCTAGCCACCCAATAAGTGAGCAGCACAACACATTTGTATCAGCTACGAATTGTATTAGGGACAACTAGTTATGTTCAATCATAACAGTTTAACCATATTGGTGGTGGGGCGGGGGGTGTTATTTTTGTCAGAGTAAGAAGTATGGAGGTAGACAGCCCAGGGCTGGTGCAGCAACTACCCAATAACAGTAGTGTCTCAGGATCCTTCTGTCTTTTGGCTCCACTCTCCTCCACTTGCAATATATGCTCATACATACTGCCTCAGGCTCATGGTCACAGGTTGGCTACCATAACTCCAGATCGGAAGAGGGAGGGAAACAGAGGTGGTACATTTCCCAGAAATCTACTAGCCAGTTAGCCATACTCTGATACTTGGTGACTCTTAGCTACAAGGGAATTTGAATATTTTTCAGTGGACACATTGCTACTCAAACAGAATAAGAGTTCCCTCAAAAAAAGAGAAATCCATGTTTGTAGAGAATTAGTAATATTTGCCTCAGCATCTGGATGTGGTGGATGTGATTTCTAAAATATTAAGAAGGCCTGTAAAGACTTGGGGCTTCCCTGGTGGCTCAGACGGTAAAGAACCCACCTGCTGCAGTGCAGGAGACCCTGGGTTCGATCCCTGGGTGGGGAAGATCCTCTGGAGGAAGGCATGGCAACCCACTCCAGGATTCTTGCCTGGAAAATGCCATGGACAGAGGAGCCTGGCGGACTACAGTCTATGGGGTTGCAGAGTTGGACACGACGGAGTGACTCAGCACTTAAAGCCTTGTGCCTCTCTTTCTTAGTGGCAAGAAATACAATGGACAGTTGCTTGTCTTTTCTTTTGTAGGAAAATTTCCCAGCATTCCCCAGTTTCCCAATGTGCTCATTCACTCCTGCTCGCTCACTCTCTCTCTACCCTCCACTCCCTGCCCTCCAACACACCTGGAAACTCATGGAACTTTAACAGGATAACAAGCCCCATAACTCCATGTGATTTAGTCTACCCCTTTGACACACAGAACATACCAAGGCACCTAGACTACATGTTACTTCCTGTTTCCAACTTTATCCGTATGATGTCATTATTATCATGAGCCAGCTCCACAGTCTGTGGACTGAATCTGATATAAACCCAGAGTACTGGCATAACCCTGAGGCCCCATGGTGAAGCACATTGCTGACTCTGACAAATGAAAGCAAATCCCTTACACTGTCCCTTACTATAGGGAGAGAGGGAAGAAGCAAAAGGTACTCAATGGGGATTTAAGGGTAATCTGAGCAAGCCAGCTTACACTGCAAAGGCTGGCCTAGGTTAAAAACTAGTGAGAATGCCTGTTCAGGTTTGGATGAAATTGTTTTAACTTGGCTTTATTATTTTGCAGGAATACAAAAAAACAAAATTTAAAAGTTTGCAAAAAGTTTGCTAGTCTCAGTAGACTCCAGGGATAAGGATTTTTATCTACCATTTGTGCTGTTTCACTCTTGTAGAGGCATGGAAGAACACATTAGTATTCAAGGGTCCATTTCCTCACGATGTAAGGAGAGTCTTATGGTTCACAGTTACACAGTCCTGCATGCTACTTTTGCACTAGAATTGGGTCTTCTCGTGAGTTCAGTCCAGCATCCCCTGCATGGCCGACATGAATCTTCTAAGTCTTCCCCCGGAAATTGTCCTTATTTCCCTAATCAGTGCCCTGACTTTCGCTTAAGAGACTAGCTAAGGGTGTGGCTTTAATTCTTTTTCATGCAGAAAGCTTCAGGATCAAACCATACATTTGATATTTGGCTCTCTGCACACTTCAGTAGCTAGTGATAAATTCTTCTGACAAAGCCATGGAAGCCTCTGGTTTTCAGCATGTGCTTTGAAGTGAGAATTTAGAAATTTAGCGTGTCTTTCTTTTTATTTAACCTGTCAATTATCATTAGAAGGTGCCACCACCTCATCCCATAGTCCTTCAGTTCCCTGTAACTTTCATATTCAGTAGCATTAACCTCTCAGTTCCCTTGAAACTTTGCCTTCAGTGGAAATTCAGTGTAGGTGTACCTAGGTGATGATTTGATTAAACACTTCACTAGATCATGACTAGAATCTTTAAGAATATGAGCTGGACTTTTGTTGCCTTCAACTTCAAAGCCAGATAACACTTCCATATTTCTGCATACATACCATATTTCTCTGGAACATTCATAGCTCTTAGTTGCAAAGACTAGAATCCAGCTCCATCTGACTGAAGCATAAAATTAATTTACTGAAGGATAGTGAGTGGCTCACAGAATCTCTAGAAAGGTTAAAGAGTCAGATTTGCAGTGAGGCAGCCAGGAAATGCACTGTTGAGCAGGAACATGATCACTTGCATAGTCAATAAACTAACTGGGCTGTGGGCTCTACTAACCCTCTAGGATCGCTGCACTAGGACATGTCTTTCTGTCACCTCTCACCCTGAGAGACAATGCAGAGTTTCTTACAGCCTCCCCAACTTCCTGACTTCATCTCAGAAGTGGATGCTATGACTCATACTTAATTCTCACAGGGGAGACTGGGAAAGCAAGTATATGATATTTTGACTTCCATAGCAAAAGGTGTTGGAGAAGGCGATGGCACCCCACTCCAGTACTCTTGCCTGGAGAATCCCATGGACGGAGGAGCCTGGTGGGCTGCAGTCCATGGTGTTGCCAAGAGTCGGACACGACTGATCGACTTCCCTTTCACTTTTCACTTCCATGCATGGGAGAAGGAAATGGCAACCCACTCCAGTGTTCTTGCCTGAAGAATCCCAGGGCCAGAGGAGCCTAGTGGGCTGCCGTCTATGGGGCCACATAGAGTCGGACACGACTGAAGTGACTTAGCAGCAGCAGCAGCAGCAGCAGCGAAAGGTGTGTTCTGCCTTTCACCAACACAGGATAAGACAACCCAAACATGAGACAAGGTTTCAGACATTGAACAGATGAAAAACTGATATTCCCATTACCTTTTAATAAACCAGAAGGAGGAGAAATAGACCTCTTTCCCTTTGTCTCCAGTAGGGAGACAAGATCACACAGAGCAAGAAGACAAATACGGCACAGATGCTGGAGGTCACTGAGACACTTTCATGATGGCCTGTTTCCTGGGTCTCATGCTGAATTTCAACATTTTGATGTCTCCCCCCGTTAGTGTCACCGCCAAGTCACCCCTTCGCTTCATCAGGGATTTGTCCTAACCCAAGAGCTTACTTGGCCGCTTTCATCCCTTTGGGTTCTATCTATTAACTATTAGTGCTTGGTCATCATTTAAAATGAATTTTTTCCAATAGAAAAAAAGTACTTGCCTGCTAAGTAAATCTCACCAAAAGGGCAGGTAAATTGGGAAGGCCCCATTCTGGCCTTTTCTAGGTGGTCAGATATGGCAGCATATGCCCGCTTCTCTGGGCAAGTGGAAGCAACAACAGTATACTCAGTCTCATTAAATCCCAGGCCTAACAGCAAATAACAGTGCACGCTCCAAATGGGCTGCTTAATCTTGTCAGTGTAGCAAGAGCCTTGGCAACTTTCTTTTTAATCTCAGCACTCTAAAGCTATTTATATACTGGCATTGGAAAACATATTATTTGCAGAAATGCCTCCGGATCCTATGTGATTTATACGGGGACAGAAGATGTTTTCAAAGAACCATATTTCTCTAGTGTTTTTTGCGACAAAGACTGTACAGCAATGATCCGCCAGGTTGTGTGGGTGTAAAAACAGCCTCCATTAACTAATCTTTCTTTCTCCTTTGGCTGTTTAAATATCTATTCAAGTTTTCCAGTCTGCCCATATTTAGATTTTGGAATTCAGTCATGATTAATTTGCAAGCGTTAAGAATACAATAGAGCCCCAGGAGTCCCTTTCTCAATCCTCTCCTCCTCTCCGTTGGGTTTCACTGGAATCATGCCAGAGTCAGTGCACCTTGGAACGCTTACTTTAGCTAATGTGGAAATATAGCAATTATAGGGATAATAATGCAAGTCTCTTGCTTCTCTTCCACAGGTTTCTGTGTTAGTTCAGGTCCTTCTAGAAGCAGATGCAAAGACAAGATTAGACATGCAAGAAGTTTGTCAAGGGAAATGCCAATGAGAGAAACTGTAGGTGGGGGGAAGCTGAAGGAGGTGACAGGAGCTGGGGATGATACGAGGAAAGTGGGAAGGGGAAGCCGGATAGGCAATCTTAGCTAACCCCACAGGTTCAAGAACGTTCCCACCAGCCTGACGAACAGCCTTTGAGCTGAAGTCCCCATCAGAGGAGTCCACCCCCCACCCCACCTTACATAAGCAGCCCCTGCACACTCCGTCGTTGGCCAGGAGCAGCCTGCCGGGTGCTGGGAGCAGGAGTTTCCCATGTCACATGCTCCCAGCAGCAGACCTGGGTGGTGCATCTTCCTGGCTGTGATAGCTGCCGCAGTTTTCTTAACAAGAATAAAAGGTGGTAGCTTTTAAAGTATTCTCTTTAAAGCTCCGGGGTCCTAAAGTGGGCCATCAGTCCTCACAGGGAGGGTCCAGAAGTCAGGAACCACTTAGAGGCCCCAGGCCTTCTCCACCCAGGAGGCTGTCTACTCTTGTAAGCATTGATAAGACTTCCCTAGGAGGAAAGTGACTCCAGTGCTTCCTGTGCGGTGTGCCTGCTCAGTTGCTCAGTCTTGTCCAACTGTTTGCATCCCATGGACTCCAGGAGTAGCCCGCCAGGCTCCTTTGTCCATGGAATTTTCCAGGCAAGAGTACTAGAGAGGGTTACCCTTCCCTACTCCAGGGATCAAACCGGAGTCTCTTGTGTCTTCTGCACTGCAGGCAGACTCTACCACTAGCGCCACCTGGAAGCCTCCACTGCTTTCTGTGTTCTGTGCTTAGTCACTCAGCCGTGTCCGACTCTGCCACCCCATGGACGGTAGCCCGCCAGGCTTCTCTGTCCATGGAGATTCTTCAGGCGAGAATACTGGAGCGGGTTACCATTCCCTCCTCCAGGGGAATCTTCCCAACCCAGGGATCAAACCCAGGTCTCCCGCATTGCAGGTGGATTCTTTACCATCAGAGCCACCAGGGAATTCTAAACAGTTTCAAAACAGTTCAGGGAATGCTACTGGTGGGGAGGTTCGCCTTTGAGCCCAAACGCTTGATTTGTGGGTCATTGAAGGAAAGAAAAGATCATCTCTCTTTAACACTTAATTCCCCAGACCGTGTTCTTCTGCACATTGACTTTTCTGTTTGCTGTTCTTATACCTGCAATGCCTTTCTCTCTCTTTCTACTTAGAAAATCCTTCATCTTTCATGGCCTGTATCAACTGCCATCTCCTCTCTGAAGTTTTCCCCAACTTCCTGAGGCACAGAAAGCCCTTCCTACCACTGTGTTCCCATGGTGCTTTGTGTCTTGATTACAATATTTGTTACATTTTATAATAATATATTTATACGATTGCGTCCTCCACATGGTAAAGTTTTTATATTTTACACTTTCACTGAAGCAGGAAACATTGCCTTTTTCCATAAATTTACTGATAAATTCTCTTGTTTTACAACTGTGACTAAAACCTCTAACTACTTAAGAGAAAGTCATCTACCTTCTAAATACTTTTGAATTTCCACTTCATGTTTTTAGAAGGAATAAAACCCTGACCAAAACAAAACAAACAAATAAAAAACTTGGCATTTATGGACTTCCCTGGTAGTCCAGTGGCTAAGATTCCATGCTCCCAGTGCAGGGGGCCTGGGTTCAATCCCTGCTTAGGGAACTAGATACCACGTTCTGCAACAAACATCCCATGTGCCACAACTAAGATCTGGTGCAGGCAAATGTAAACAATTTCAAAAACTTGGCAACCAAAAGGTGGCTCTAAACAGATCATCAATATTAGATCATTTGTATTACAACTTCGTGGAACTATAAAAAGCAAACATAAAAAGAAAAACTTACCTATGTTTAATTTATCCACTTATTCCACAAATGCTTACTGAGAACCTGCTGTGTGCCAGGCAATGTTGCAGGTACTAGCGCAGCTAAAGACTATGATGTAAATAAACAGAGTGAAGTGTTGGGAGTGACCGAGGGCTACACCAGGTAGGTGATCAGGAGAGGGGTTTCCTCTGATCTGTTAGGACCTAGAGTGAAAGTGAAGTTGCTCAGTTATGTCCGACTCTTTGGGCCCCCATTTCCTTCTCCCATCAAGCTCCTCCATCCATGGAATTTTCCAGGCAAGAGTACCGGAGTGGGTTGCCATTTCCTTCTCCATGGGGTCTTCCTGACCCAGGGATCAAACCCAGGTCTCCTGCATTCCAGGCAGGGCATTTACTGTCTGAGCCACCAGGGAAGCCAAGGACCTAGAGGGACATGGACAACTTCAGGGGGATGACACGCCCTGCAGAGACAACAGTGGGTGTGGAAGGGCCCGAGATGGAAACCCGCCAAAGCCAGGGTGATGAGATCTTGGTGAGCCAGGCAATTCGTGATGGGAGAGAAGTGGTCGGAGAGGCCAGCCGGAGGCAGGTAGGCAGGATCTTGAAGAACAATATGCGTATTTTTAATTTTTTCTTATGTGGGACAGGATGTCACTAGAGGATTGTAAGCAGGCAAACAATATAATCTGATTTATATTTTTAAAAGATCACTATGGATATAGTGTATAAAATGGATTGTAAGAGGTCAGTTTTCATGGGTTAAGACTAGTGAGCAGTCATTGGAGAAGCCGAGAAGAGCTAACAGAGATTTGGACGAGGGGGCAGCCGAGGAGAGCAGGGTTAAAATGTGCAAACGAATGCTGTATATGGACTTGAGCACACGTGTGTGCCCTTGCATAGACACAGAAATATACACATTGTAATGAAAGCAAGAAAAAAAATTAATTCTGTGACCTTGGACCTCTACAATAGCATCCCAGTTATGCTCATTCGGGAAACAATTGAATGTGGCTTGTAAACCCACTTCTACCCATGGCCTTTGCTTTCCCTTCCCCAGTGTACAGGAAGTGATTAAAGAGACGTGGGAATTTCTGGAAGGGCCTGGAAGGACACAGCTCATAGAAACAGCAAGTCTGCTGTGTAAGGCTGCTTTTCTTCTTTACTGTCCACGTCCACATCCACGAATTAAAGGGGCTATATAGTCGTGTCCCCTGAGCAAACGCACTCATTAGAATGTTCTGACTGAGTTAATGAGGAGGCGGGGGGTTGAGTGTTGAATTAGTTGACCATCTGTTCTGCTAAACCATCTCTTACTTTGACGGAGCCCAGGTTCTTAAGCAAGCTCCCTCTCTCCAGCGTAGACCTCCCACATCTTTCACCACAGTGCTGCGGAGCCGGGGAGCTGACAGACGGCCCTGACTGTGCCTGCGCCCTGCTGGAAATCACCAGGAGGGCTCCATCAGCTGAAGGAGGGGGTCAGCTCCTCCCACGCAGGCCAGCCCCTCTGCGTCTCTTGCATCTTAGCTCAGGGCCCTGCCCCTTGCTTGACCAAAACTGAGAGGAGGGGACCTGCTGTTCCCAACTTGTGCCTTGGCTCCTGCTCTCCCCATGTCTGTGCGGCAAGCCTCTCCTTACACGTGTATCTGTGGAGCCTGGCGCAGGCCTCAGTCTCAACAGAGCCTCCTGGCACATCCTTCCTTGTTGCCCTTTTGTGCCCTCAGTTCAGTTCAGTTCAGTTCAGTCGCTCAGTTGTGTCCGACTCTTTGCGACCCTAGTGGTTCTTAAAAGTCTGGTCCAAGGAACCCTGGAAGGGAGAGAGTTGCCTACGTTATCATGGGGGAGTCCACAAGGTCAAAACGACGTTTTTTTCTTTTTTCTTTAATATGAATGTATTTATTTTAATGGAGGCTAATTACTTTACAATATTGTAGTGTAGTGGTTTTGCCATACATTGACATGAATCTGCTGTGGGTATACATCTTTTTTTTTTTTCATATTAATACCAGTATATTAATTGCCTTTTCCACCGTGTTGATATTGGTGATGATAGTGCAAAAGCAATGGTAAGTAAAACCACCACTGGTATCTTAACATAAAGCAGTGACACCAAGTTACACCAGTCATCACTGTAATTCTCCATCTTCACCACCACATACTGCCAACAACACAGTAAGTTGCGCTTACTGTCCTTGACGGGTCAGTAAAAAATACTGATTTTATTAAATCTTAGCCATTGCATATACAACTTTTTAATATTCTACATGATGAAATGAGAAGTACAACTAAAACATTTCAGCTGCAGATCAACTTACAAGGGTTGTAACAAGAAAAATCACCCTTGTTTGAGTTGCAAGCTGAGCTAGCCAGTTTTTTAATTTAGTTTTTTTTTTTTTTCGTAGAACACCACTTTTATTTGAAAGAATGACTGACAAACTAGGATTATCAGACTCGGGTATCTGACAGATATTTTCTAATGTCTAACAAGGGAGCCTGTTACTTCAAGGAAAACAACTGAAAGTGCTTGTTGCCAGTGATAAAATTCACACTTTCCAGCAAAATTCTGAAGTTTTGGAAAGCATGTATCTGCCAGTGATAAGAGCTTGACAGCTTCCTGGTACTTATAGACTTTTCTCATGAAATTGGTGGAATTACTAAAGAATTATGTTTTATGAATATATTATATAATAAAATGTGTTAGCATTTGGAAGATCTGCATGACCAAGTGAACCAATATTTTTCAAATGACCAATGCAAGATGTTACAAAGTCATGTGTGGGTGAAATCTATTCATAGTTCAAGATAACCAATGCATTTTAATGTAACAAAGTAAGAATGTCTTTTGCTATCACCCAAATGGATCTGTAGAATAAATGCAATATCAGTCAAAATCCCACTAGGCTTTATTTTTGTAAAACTTGACTAACTCTAAAATTTACATGGAAATGCAAGGCAACTAGAGTAGTCAAAGCAATTTTAAAAAGAAAAAGTTGAAGAGCTTTCTACTTGATTTCAAGACTTATGATTAAGCTATAATAATCAAGATATTGTGGTATAAAGAGAGACAAAAAGATCAATGGAACAGAACAGAAGCTCTAGAAATAATTCTATATATCTATGGCCAAAATATTTTTTAACAAAGATTCCAAGGTAATACAATGAGGGTAAAGATAATCTTTTCAGCAAATGATTTTGGAACAATTGGATAATCATTAAAAAAAAAAAAAAAAAAAAGAACCTCAATCTTTATCTCATAATATATACAAAAATCAACTCAAACTTAATTTGAATACATATCCTTGTCTTAAATGTAAGAATCGACATTACAAAACTTCTAAAGAAATACATAGAGGAATTTAGCAACTCTGGGCTTGGCAAAGATTTTTTAAATAAGACATAGAAAAAGCACAAACTGTTAAAGTCAATAATTCAAAGTTAAAGTTTTTACTTTTCAAAATGCCATGAAAATGAAAGAGCAAGCCATAGATTGGAGGAAAACATTTGCAAAACATATTTGAAAAGACTGATTTCTAGAATTTATAAATATATAAATAGCTATATAAACAGCTCTTACAGCAATAAGAAGACAAGTTATCTAATAAAAAATTGACAAACAGTTTGTACAGACATATTGCTGAAAAAGATCTATGAAAGAAAATAAATGAAAAGATGCTCAACATAATCATTATGGAAATGAAAACTGAAATCACAGCGCTATCATTGTACATCCAGTAGAATGGCTAAAGTTAAAAAGACTGCCAGTACCAAGTATTAGAGGGTATATAAAACATTGAAACTTCATAAATTGTTAATGGGAATGGTAAACGGTGTAGCCACTGTGGAAAACAGTTTGACCATTTTATAAAAAGCTGTACATATACTGTATGAACCAGGCATCTTACTCCTAGGTATTTTCACTAGAGAAATGAAAATATATGTTCACACAAAGAATTGAACAAGAAGATTCATAGCAGAGTTATTTATAACAGCCAAAACCTTGGAAGGGGAGAAATAAATGTCCATCAGCAGGGGAAAGGATAAACAATTTGTGTCATTTTCAAACAATGGAATATTACACAGCAATGAAAAGGAACAAACTACTGATACATACTACAGCATGGATACATTTCAACATAATTATGCCGAGTGAAAGAAGCTGGACAAAAAAGACTGTACTTTCTAGTCCCACTCAGATACAAATCTAGACCTGTACTGTCAAACGTCATAGCCACAAACCATATATGTCTGCTGAGCACTTGAAGTATTGGTAATTCAAACTGCGAGGCTCTCTATATATGAAATACATACCAGATTTTGAAGACCTCACATGAAAAAAACAATATAAAGTATCTTAGTCTGTTTGTGCTATTGTAACAAAACTACAATAGCCTAGGTAGCTTATAAACAACAGAAATTTATTTCTCACAGTCCTGGAGACTGGAAAGTCCAGGATGAAGATGCTGGCAGTTTCAATGTCTGGTAAAGGCCTGCTTCCTACTTCATGGACGGCCATCTCTTTCCTGTGTCCTCACATGGTAAAAAGGACAATGAGCTCTCTGGGGTCTCTCTTAAACGGCCTTAATCCTGTTCATGAGGGCTCCACTCTCATGATGTAAGACCTCCCAAAGGTGCCAGCTTCAGATACCATCACACTGGGGATTTGGTTTCACCATATGAGTTTTGGAAGGAACACACTCAGTCTTTGACAAGATCTCAGTAATTTTATGTCGATTACCTGACAAGATGGTAATATTTTGATATACTATGTTAAATATGCTACTAGAAAATATTCAGTTGTATATGTGGCTCACATTTTTCTGTTTGGTTTTTAATCACTAAGTTGTTTCCAACTCTCTGAGACCCCATGAACTATAGCTCATCAGACTTCTCTCTCCATGGGATTTTCCAGGCAAGAATACTGGAGTAGGTTCCCATTCCCTTCTCCAGGAGATCTTCCTGACCCAGGGATTGAATCCCTGTCTCCTTCATTGCAGGTGGATTCTATGAATCTGGGCACATCCACCTGGGGATGCTAGTTGGGAAGATCCCCTGAAGAAGGAAATGGCAACCTTCTCAGTATTCTTGCCTGGAACATTCTAAGGACAGAGGAGCCTGGTGGGGTACAATTCACGGGGTCACAAAGAATCAGATATGACTGAGCGACTGAACACATACAGCAGATTTTTTAAATCAGTCAGAAAGCAGATTAAATATGTGTATTTCTGAATTCATTTCTATATAGCCCTGTCAGTTGAGCATTAGGAAAAGTCTCTGAGCTAGACAGGAAGAAGTAATTTTTTTATCTGCAGGAAGTAATCAGCAACCTGCCTTGGGTGTTTCATGAGGATAGCTGCATTCTTAGGATCCAGAAAGAAGACAGAAATCACACCAGTTATTTTAACAGAGAAAATGCAATGGCAAGCATTACTAGCCAGCTACTGGAGAACCAAAAAGCAGAGAGTCAGGTCTCATGGCAATGGCACCCACAGGACTCAGCTACTAACCCTGGGACTGACTGAGGAGTTAAAGAAAAAGGTCAGAATGATTTAAACTCAGAAGCTTGCAGAGTGGGTCCCTCAGACTAGAATTCATACCTTGGAGGAGGGGTAGCTGTTGAGATAACGCAGAATTTTGGGAGAGGGTCCACAGGGAGCTGCGACCCAGACCCGTGAGGGAAGGAGGGGGATTCCCTGTTGGCAGAGGTCATGTCTCCAAAAGCGCATGATAAGGCTGGTTCTCCAAGGTTTAGAAAACCAGTAACTAGAATCATCTGGATTCAACTGCTGCTTCTGGAAGGAGCTGCGGCTGCGGGGGTGTAGTGTTACAACGGTGACCTTGACAGAAGCAGGAACCAAACAGGACAGGGAGCGTCTCCTCTTCCTCCCCAGCCATGTCGCCTCCCTCTATTGCCCACTTGCATAGTCTAAAGGAGCCAGCCAGTAAAGGACAAAGCGGTTTGTAGATCACAGCATCACAAAGCAGAAACAGTTCACAGAGAGTAAACTGGTGGTTGCCAGAACAGTGGAGGTGGGTGTGGGAGGCTGGGCAAAAGAGGTGGAGGGGATTAAGAGATGCAAACTCCCAAATACACAGCCTAAGGAATATAGTCAGTAATACTACAGTAATTTTGTATAGTGACAGATTGCTACTGGACTTGTCACGGTGAGCATTTTATAATGTACTCAGTTGTGTCCCTGTCATACATTGTTGTACATACGAAACTAATACATCAACTGCTGCTGTNGGAAAGAAAAAAAATAAAATATCTAAAGGTGAATGTTGTGAGCCAGGAGATAAAAGAGTTTCCATAAGAGTAAAATAATTCACAGGCCTGAGGGTTAGACTATCTGGCAAATTATCTTAGTCACATTGCTTATGTGCAAGGACACAATTCCTCAATCAAATAGGTCAAGGAGACTAGGCAGGCTAAGGCAAATTTAAGAGCAGCTAGCCAAGTGATGTGGCTCTTTTGCAAGTGAATCTGCCTACAGGGAAAATTCAGAGAGACCTCTGCAAGTAGAAACACCAAGATCAGGAAAAAGCATTACTGAATTAAAGTCAGTGGTTTTAAATTTTGAAGAGGAAAGAATTAGTTACAGAATGGCTTCTCACTACTGCTATTACTTAGAATATTAGCCAAGGAGAAGTCTGGCTCCAAATTAGTTATTTTTTTTTAATTGAAGGATAATTGTCTGTCTCTTATACACATCTCCACCAGGCTCCCCCATCCCTGGGATTCTCCAGGCAAGAATACTGGAGTGGGTTGCCATTTCCTTCTCCAATGCATGAAAGAGAAAAGTGAAAGTGAAGTCGCTCAGTCTGTCCGACTGTTAGCGACCCCATGGACTGCAGCCCACCAGGCTACTCCGTCCATTGGATTTTCCAGGCAAGAGTACTGGGGTGGGGTGCCATACATCAACTACACGTCAATAAAAGAATGGAAATGTGAGTTTAAAGCTAAGACACTAGCTTAAGAACACAATGCTGCTGCTAAGTCACTTCAGTCGTGTCCAACTCTGTGCGACCTCATAGACAGCAGCCCACCAGGCTCCTCCATCCCTGGGATTCTCCAGGCAAGAACACTGGAGTGGGTTGCCATTTCCTTCTCCAACACATGAAAGTGAAAAGGGAAAGTGAAGTTGCTCAGTCGTGTCCAACTCTCAGCAACCCCATGGACTGCAGCCTTCCAGGCTCCTCCATCTATGGGATTTTCCAGGCAAGAGTACTGGAGTGGGGTGCCATTGCCTTCTCCGTAATAACACAATAGTAGCAGTTAAATTCTGTTTTTCTCAACATAATTCCTACTAGAGTGGAATTCATAAATATACATATATATGAGATATAGTCACATTTATTTCTTGGCTGTGTCCCTCCCGCCTGTCATGCATATCTCTGTAAAAATGACCCTTTTTATGTTTATCCTCAAATCATTTGGAATGTCACTCATTAAACATATTTGTCAAATTAGCTATTAATTAAATGAAAACAGAAGAGTTGTATACTATTAGATTCAAATTTTTAAGCTTCACAGGGTGAAATCTTGTCTAGGGGACTGACAGCGGCATGGGTTACTTATTCAGAAGTAACTTTAAGATGTTCAGTCTTTGGGTCCAAATTTAATGGTAGTGAGAGGGTAACAGGCAGGAAGGCCAGGGGTCTCCAAACGGAGGAAATAGCCTGCAAGTGTCAGACATTTTCTCTTTCTTAAGTGGCAGGAGAAAACAAACTAGCGATATTTTTTTCCTTCTCTATACAAATTTAAAGGAGGTTTCTCTTAAGATTCTGTGTTGCCATAATGATACCTGGTTTCACCTCAAGTTAACCAATGCCTTTTTCTTATGGAAATGTTTATCTTAAGCTATGCTAATGTACTATGCATTTACCCCAAACTCTGTCTTCAAGTCGGTTCTGCCTTTTGGGCTCAACCTACTTGATAAACCAGTATGTTACACTCCGATATTGTTCCTCTAATCTATGTAAATGAAACTATTGGTATGGTGATCTGCCCTTCTTCAAGATTCAAGTTAATCATTTTATGGCCCAAGATCAACCATTTGGAGCCAAGGTTATCCCAAAATATTCTTATGGGTGTGGGGCTTGGTGCCATTCTAAGTTTTGAGACATTCCTTTCTTTCATTAACAGACTGCTGGTGACTATATAACATCCAGCTGAATACTAGCGGGCGGGTACTCTTTCTGCCCCCTTCTGATGCCTATGTCAGAAGCTTTCTCTATCTCCTTTATACTTTAATAAAACTTTATGACACAAAAGCTCTGAGCGATCAAGCCTCGTCTCTGGCCCCGGATTGAATTCTTCTCCTCCGGAGGCCAAGAATCCCGGCATCGTAATTCAACAACCTTTCAGTAGCTAGAAATGATGACTGTTGTGGGCCATGATGTAAGATATAATAGATTAATTCTGAAATGATTTTACACGAGAAGAGATGCCACTATAGATGCCACTAAGAATTCCACTATTCCATATGAGTTCTATGGAGGAGGGCATAGCCACCACTCCAGTATTCTTGCCTGGAGAATGCTATGGACAGAGGAGCATAGTGGGCTACAGTCCACAGGGTCATAAAGAGTCAGACACGACTGAAGCAACTTAGCATACACGCATATGAGTTCTATGTAAAGGAATAAGGGAAAAGAAACTCATAGGGTCTACACATTGTTGATTTGATTGACTTCAAAATAAAAAGCTCCAAAGGTTTAAGAAAACAAGATAGGGCCTTTTCCTTTTCTTAATACTCAGTAAGAACATTAGACTGCATTTCAAATAGGAATGCATAAATAGCAAAACTTTATAAAGTCATCATTTACTTAATGTGAGAGAGTCACACCCAGCAAAAAGCTTCCTAAAAGTCCAACAAAGTCCCACCAGTAAAGGGTTTCTCTGTGGGGAGACCTGGTTTAGGGGTCCCCAGACCTCAGCCGTTTAAGTCCAATCTGACATCTTTATTTTAGAATACGGACTCCTGCTTTACCCCATTTCCACCTCAAAATTCTGAACAGTAGGGGATGGCAAGGAAGCGGGGAGAGAGAAAGGAAGCAAGGCAAAGGGAGATCCAAATTCAGAAATGTAAAGCTCTTAAGCAATATAAGCTCATCAATTAATGTTCTGTAAACATTCCTTTCTCAGTAAAATTGCTTTAAACAACAGTGCTGTGGTCAATGGCCATCACCAGAAAATGTCAGAGGGTTTGAAACACTTGGCTTCTCCTCCCTTTGTAATCAGCCAACTTCATTATGCTTTCTGCTTAGTAATTATAGATCTTATTAACAGAGATGGGTTTAATAACATAAAAATCGTAGGCATTACAAATTGCATGCTCTCCCAAGAGACTAGAGATTTATGTCACTTTATATACCAATATGAAAACATGACTTTTGCTTAACTCATGTACTGACATTCTCTAAATACAGTGAAATGATATAATTTAATAGGAACGTAGGCTGCACAAATCCTTTCTGAGAAAATGCTGTTTTATCCCTGCTTTGAGGAACTGAAAATGGTGTATCATACTCACACATTTAATATTTATTTCTCCCTATGCAAGAGTCAATTCATGTATAACCAACATAGAACTATGCTACCATCTTGGAATTTTTTAAAATACCTTTTTGGTTTTTGTTGTAATGGTAATAGTGCTCACTGTAGAAAAATTGGAACCACAGAGAAAAGCATAAAGAATCCCACAACCTAAAAATTACCACTTGATAGTATTTTGGTTTATTTAATTCCTGTAGCTTTATACATATATATTTTGCATAGCTGAGATAATTTTGTACCCCTTGTATACTGCTTTTTTCATTTAATATAACCTTGTGAGCATTTTCTTTTCATAGAGATCTTGGTAAACACACTTTTAATGAGTCTGTCTTCCACAATAACTGCTCAGTAAGTTACTTCATCATTTCTGTGTCGAGGAATGTGTGGATAATTTACTTTTTCACTGTTATCAGAAATACTTGATAAATAATCAGGCACATTTATCCTGTGAACTGGGACGCAGACTTTTGAGGAGGGAAGGGTGTTTCCTGTTGACCGAGCCCATTTCTCTTAAGAGTTTTTAAGGAAATAGTCCTGGCAAAATTATAAGGTCAAAGAATATAAAATTTAGAGGCCTTAGTATATACTAACAAATTGCTTTCCAGAAATATTCCCAAGTCACACTCCACTAGCAAAGTTCAAGAAGGCCCACTTCACTATGTGTTTGGCAACACTTGAGTATTAATATTTTTTTAAGGTGAAATGACTTCTCAGCAATCATCTGTATTTGAACATATTACTCCCAAAGCATTTTAACTCAATGCAAGGTGCACAAACATAATTTTTTTGCAGGAGACCTCCTGCTAAATTGGCAAATCCTCCTATTCTGAATACTTATAAGAAAAATGCATCATTTGTCATTTTAAGCTTGAAGGTTTTCTTTCTCTGACTGAGAAAAAAAGCATTGTTTGGGAGTTCCCTGGTGGCCCATTGGTTAAGATTCCAGGCTTTCACCTGCGTGGCCCAGATTCAGTCCTTGGTCAGGAACTGAGATCACACAAGACACACAGCATAGCCCCCCAAAAAAATTTTTTAAAGGAACTGTTTATTTAACATTAAATCATAACTTAAATCTTTGGATAAGGACAGTTGGTCCTTTTTATAAGTCAAAAAGACTTCAGTATACTAGTGAATATAGAAGTATATACTCAGAAATGCCAAAAAAAATCATGATTCATTGTTTTGCAGAAATGTATTTATCCACTGGGAGGAATAATTTTAATATCAGAGGAAAGAATTCTGTGAATATACAATTAAGGAAAATAATTTGCTTTTTGCATGTCCGTGGCAATGATTGCCTCTTTCAATCAGGCTTTTTCCTCATTGATTTCTCCTACATGTCTCCCGTGCTTTGAAGCTACACCTTAACATTAGCAGAGAACTGACTTTTCTTCTTCACTCTCTAGTTACAAACATCATCTCATTAGCTCACAAGTCTGCTTCTCACCAAGCTGAAGTTTATTTTTAAGTACTTCAACATTAAAATGATGTCAAGTTTCAAGAATTTAAATACACCCTAGTGAAAGAGTTTGGATAAGAAGGCAATGGCCAACAGAAGCTAAGACAATTTCTGGCCAAAGTTTACCCAGTGGGATGCAGAAGGCCTGGCACAGTGCTCCACTTTACCCCATGTGGACTTGATTAATAATAACATTTCCTAAGGATGTGGTGTGTGTATACTCTATGCTGCTGTCTACATTATTTCCAAACCATATTGTCAACTAGGTATTAGATATTATCATTCCCGTTTTATAGATGAAACTAAAGCTCACAGAGGCTAAGAATCTAAGCCTAAGTTTAGAGCCTAAGTCTATCTAATTCCAGAGTCTAAACATGCTTTTATTTTCTTTGTAGTTTTAATAAAATATGTGTGTCTGTGTATGCTGAGTCATGTCTGATTCTGCAACCCCATGGACTGTAACCAGGCTCCTCTGCCCATGGGATTTCCCTGGCAAGAATACCAAAGTGGGTTGCCACTTCCTTCTACAGGGGATCCTCCAGACCCAGGGATGGTGCCAGTTGGTTACCACTGGCACCAACTGGGAAGCCCACAAGCAGTGCATAGAAATATGTACCATCAGGAAATAAGCACAACTGCCGTGTCAGTTTATCTTAGAAGCCCCCCATGTACTACTCCTTAAGGCATCTCCCCCACATCCCAGAAAGCCACTCTCCTGAATTTTGTCACTAATTTGCTTTCTTTTCTTCTAATAATTTTATATGTCTATATCCCTAAACACTATATTTTTGTTTTGTTTGCTTTTATTTTATCTATTTGGAAACCATGAATAATAGTCTCAGAAAAATTTCTTTGTCATGGATTAATCATAGACCTCTTACTATATCCATAGTTCTAGAGTTTTAAAATCAGAGTAAGTAGAAGGCCTAGATTCATACTTTCAAGGTAGGATCACCAGGTTTAGCAAATAAAAGTATAAATAACAATTCAGCATGCATAACACATGCAATGTCTGTGACATACTCGGCTTCCCTGTTGACTCAGACAGTAAAGAATCTGTATTACGGGAGACCTGGGTTCAATCCCTTGGTCTGGAAGATCCCCTGGAGAAGGGAATGGCTACCCACTCCAGTATTCTTTCCTGGAGAATTCCATGGACGGAGGAGACTGGTGGGCTACAGTCCATGGGGTTACAAAGAGTTGAACCTGACTGAGCGACTAACACTTTCACTTTCATATTTTAAAAGTATTTATTTCTTATCTGAAACTCATTCAACTGGGCATCTTGTATTTCATCTTGCAACTCCATTTTAAGAGGACTTATTTTATTAATCTCAGCAGCTGAATACCAAGTGCTTGCAACCCTGGTTAGTGAGGGTGAGACAGTCAGCACTGTTCTAGTGGTTCCCACAACATGGTGGGAATTACACAGATTCTTAACTTAGAAGACACAGGCCCTAATTTCTACTCTATAGGTTCTAATGGTGTGTGAGTTCTGTTGGTATGTGAATTTGAACAAGTCCCTTAAACTTCCTGAGCTTCGATTTTTTTCATCTGCATGAAAGGCTTCCTTTAAAAAGTTAAATTCTCATCTATTATAAGAGAAATTCAGACTCTAACACTTAGAGTTGATAAACCAAGAACCAATAGCATAAGCACATTCCTTAGAGATATGTGGGGGACCTGGTCATTTAAAATTCCGTATGATCACCTCTGGGTTGCAGAACCAGGGGTGAGTGTCGGGAGGAGTAGAGAGGGAGAGCTGCTTCTTAAGATCAGATCAAACATTTCGTGTTTTTAACATCAGCCTTCCTTTGGAAATTTTTTAACTGTTAAAGTAGAAATTGAATGGGAAAAAAAAACCGAGACTGAGTTTTAAGATAACGAAATTGTGATGATTATAAGGTCGCTGTCGTAGAACTGAGGGACACAATGAGAATGTATGTGTAAGAAGTCTAATCCCAAAGCTGATATCATGCCCGTCTCTCTAGAGAAAGGAAGGGAACGCTGACACTGCGCTGTCCCTGAAGAAACTGACTAATAGCAGGAGAATATCCCTGGCATCTCTTGACAGATCACGGAGCCTTGACTGGCCAGCATCTCCTGGTTGATCTTTCTGGTTCAATGCTCAGAAGAATACAGCACCCCTGAAGGACTTTTTAAGGACTTTTTATGCCAATGATGATTTCAAGTTACAGAATTTTATTCCAAAGAAAAAAAAACAACAACTCCTAGGCTTCTGATGCAGGGCAGGGTCTTAAAGAAGATAAGGTGCCCCTCCCAACTTTGTCTCTATAATAATGTAGGCTTTTGCTGCAGCGCAAACGGGGAATGAACTGCAGGGAGCTGTGGGACTGGTGACAGAAATGACCAGGTGTTAAGCAGCTTAAGAGAGCAGCAGCGCCTTCTGGGGACACTCAGGGGAGGTGCGGTGATGTGACTGGTACTGCATCCCAGGAAAGGACTTCCTCAGGCTGAGGTCTGCCCTCTAGTGGCTGCAGATGCTAACTTCTCTCCGCTTGTTTCTCTTCCACAGGAGGGAGAACTTGGGAGCGCCAAATAGCTGAAGAAGTTAACTAGGGAAATGGAAACAAGAAACAGGTCAGACAGCACAGGTCGTTGAGACGTGGGTGAGAGACTGGGTTTCCACCTCTGTGGATGCCCCTCCTCTGAGCTAGTGCTTCTCTAGAAATTAGAAACATAAGGCTAATAACAGAAAGCAAACATGCATTTGAGTTAAAGGATTGACTTTCATTCTAATATTTTCGTTCTGCCGAATTTGGAGCACTTCAGGAAATGATGATAGTAAATGGTAATTTAGCGTCCCCTGTCATCTCCCAAATGGTTTAGAAATTTTTACTCCTTTGTTATACCTCTCCTTCCAGGAACCAATGTTCCAACCCCCCTTTCAAATTCATAATCACAGGATGATTTTCAGTTGGAATAGACATACATGATCCTCATCTACCAGGAAAATTAGCTATTCTCTCCATGATACAGATTTAAGACCTAAGCAGGATCTGTTCCCGTAATTCAGTGCTTTGCACATAATAGGAATTCAATAGAGAATGCTGGAAAGAATGAAGGTCTTAGGGGATAAGCAGGGCCTGGAACCCAGCTATTCTGCCACTTAATACGGTGTCCCTTTCACTACACCAGGATAGTACGATTTCTGGTGAGACGTCGGCAATCCACTTGATTGAAACACTGGTAGGTTTTCATAACAGGAAGGGGTTTGTCAGGGCCAGGAATAGCAGGAGAGACAGACCTTAAATAATGACCTAAATAATTATCTTCTTACAGTTAACTGTGTTAGGAGGAAAAAGTACAAGGCATTGTTAGAGTAAATGACTGGTGACTGGACCAATAGCAAAGGCCTCTCTGAAGAGGTGACCCTTGAGCTGAGCCTGAAGGATGAGTGTGTGTGTGTGTGTGTGTGTGTGTGTGTGTGTAGTCTCTCAGTCATGTCTGACTCTTTGTGACCCCATAGACTGCAGCCCACCAGGCTCCTCTGTCCCTGGGGATCTTCCAGGCAAGAATACTGGAGTGGGTTGCCATGCCTTCCTCCAGGGGATCTTCCCAACCCAGGGATAGAACCTAGGTTTACCACATTGCAGGCGGATTCTTTACCATCTGAGCCACCGGCAAAGCCAGAAGGATGATTAGAACTCAACAGACATAGACGCGTGTGCTATGGATTTAGAGCCAGGAAAGAAGGGGGTCGGTTAAAGTTGTGCTCCAGCCAGAGGAACCATCCCAGCGAGATCCTGTGCACTTTGCCCCTCATCCTCAGGCCCTTTTTTATTTTCTGAATGTGGACTTTGTCCTTGCTTGAAATCCCCACCTGGAGGCCATCTGCTCTTCTCTCAGGATTCAGTTCAAGCCTCTTCCCCTTTGAAGCTTTTGTGGACTCTAGGGAACGTTAGACATTCTGGCCGTATGCCTTGCTCATTCCTGGCACATCATAGGAATTTGTGAAATCTTCACTGAGTATCTAGTAAATAAGTATAACAACACATTATTCAGTAACTTTTTGTAAATATTTATCCCATCTGCAGACTCTGAGCCCCCTGGAAGCATCCATCCATTGCTGGATCTGCAGTCCTTTTTAATGTTGGTTAAGTGAATGTATGAGGCTAAGGCACTGGGGCTGTGATAACAGAAACCTTGGAATTGAAGTTTCAGCATCAAGTGAGGTGAAATCATGGAAGGCCTTAACTGTTGTTTGAAGGAGGCTGGACCTTGTATAGGATGTGGGGAGACACTGAGAGTGTCTGAGCAAGACCCTGGCTGTTTAGACTTATGCTTTATGAAGGTAACTGTCAGCAGACCGCACGCAGGTGAATGTGGGGAGAAATTGGAGAGATGGAAGCCAGGAGGTGGGAAGTCCCCTAGATGAGTGGGAGTAGAAAGGGACAGGAGGGAGGAGCCCCGGGAAGGGAGAAATGGCCACATCAGGACCTGAGAACTGATTTCCTGTGGGAGAGTCACTCTGGGGCCTCCACTACAAGAGGCAGTTTATAACATCTCCCAGGAATTCTCCAGAGGAACACAAGTTTTCTAGTTAGGTAATTAAGAAATAATCTGTTCTCTAGAGAATAGCTGAATGCCCTAGGTAATTTCTCCAATTTCAATTTAGCAAAAGGGTGAAGTAGTTATACCATATATATATATTATATATATATTATTATGATAGATATTATATATATGTGTTGCTGCTAAGTCACTTCAGTTATGTCTGACTCTGTGCAACCCCATGGACGGCAGCCCACCAGGCTCCTCCATCCCTGGGATTCTCCAGGCAAGAACACTGGAGTGGGTTGCCATTTCCTTCTCCAATGCATGAAACTGAAAAGTGAAAGTGAAGTTGCTCAGCCGTGTCTGACCCTCAGCAACCCCATGGACTGCAGCCTACCAGGCTCCTCCGTCCATGGGATTTTCCAGGCAAGAGTACTGGAGTGGGGTGCTGTTGCCTTCTCCAATATATATGTATATGTGTGTGTGTGTATATATATGTATATGTGTGTGTGTG
>SJYX01017367.1:421579-444434 GCA_006410675.1 Oreotragus oreotragus | reverse complement strand
AAAGAGGTTACTGCCCACTAGATAACCAGGTCATAACATCCCAGCAACATCAGTAGCCTAAATGACTTCTGGAAGCTTCATCATATCATCTCCTAGCTTCTGGCTTCCCTTTGATCACTAGAGTCAATGTTTCATTTCTATTGCTTCATCCCCCTGCAGCTTTAATTACCAGTATGGTTGAAAATGCTGTGGGTTTATTTGTTCATTGAAAGTAAATAAAAGGAAAGGAAAATGGAGCATACAGAAAGCTTACCCAGTTTATTACAAATTTTACACCAGAAGTCAGGAAATAGAAAATTTAAGATTCTCAAGGCATGTGAATATTAATTTATCTGCTCTGCATATGTTTTAAAAGATGTTTCACATCTAATCCTGAATCCAAACTATCATCCATAATGTGGGTAGATTAACATTAGCATAATTCATCTTTTGATTTTTTTTAACTTCCTGAACAATCTTTATGAGTGACTAGGTGGCTCAGATGGTAAAGGACCTGCCCACAATGCGGGTGACCTGAGTTTAGTCCCTGGGTCAGAAAGATCCTCTGGAGAAGGGAATGGCAACCCACTCCAGTTTTCTTGCCTGGGAAATCCCACGGACAGAGGAGCCAGGCAGACTACAGTCCATGGGGTCTCAAAGAGTTGGACACAACTGAGTGACTTCACTTTCTATTCTCTATACCCCTAAACATTTATGAGGACCCACTATACGTCAGGTGCTGTACTTTGCTTCTTTATGTATCTAAAACTTTAATTTTGCAAAACTCCTGCAAGATGCTGTACTATGACCTCCATTTTGCAGTTGATGAAACAGGCTCAGAGTGGCTCAGTGACTTGCTGAGACCACACAGTTCTGGACACTGTTGGGAATTCAAATCTGCTTGACTCCAAGCCGCCCCACCCTGCTGCCTCTAAGACTGAACCACAGCAGACTGGCTTTAATATAGCAACGCAACTCTATGAAAATGCTGATGTGAGATGACATGTTAGTCGCTCAGTCGCGTCCGACTCTTTTCAACCCATTGGACTATAGCCCGCCAGGCTCCTCTGTCCATGGGATTTCCAAGGCAAGAATACTAGAGTGGGTAAACATTCCCTTCTCCAGGGGATCTTCCTATCCCAGGAATCAAACCGGGTCTCCAGCATTCCAGGCAGATTCTTTACCATCTGAGCCACCAGGGAAGCCCTGAAAATGTGAAAATTTGTCCTAAGGGGGCAAGAAGAATTAAAGCTGTCTTTTATGCTATCCTGTGGTCAAAGCAGAGAACAAGCCTCAGTAAGCTTAACAGTTTCAACGAGCACAGTAAAACCACCACCAAGGACCCCTGGCTTTGGAATCATTTCCTCTTTCTAATATAACTGTTTCTCAGAAGGTTATGGCCCTGTGTCAAATGTCATTGGACATTATGTTGTAGGAAAATGGGGCACGAGAGAATGGCCATGTCCCAGGTCTCAGGTGTGTGCCTGGAACAGGCTGCTGGCTGAAGGATCTTGGCTTTGCGCAGGAAGGACTTTAAGCGTCAGCCATAGTAAAGTGAGTGCAAGTTTACTTAGATTACACCTTCCATAGACAGAATGTGGGCCATCCCAGAAGGTGAGAAAACTGAAACATAGGGTGGTTAGTTTTCATGGGCTGCTTATTTCATAGGCTACTAAGTGGGTGGATTATCCCGACTATTTTGGGAAAAGGGCAAGGATTTCCAGGAATTGGGCCTTTTAATGGTTGGCCTCCAAACTGTCCTGGCGCCTGTGGGTGTGTCATTTAGCTAATGCATTATAATGAGTGTATAATGAGTTCCACCTTTCTACTGGAAGTCGAATCTTATGCCATCTGGGGCCCAGTGGTTCTAACCAGTTTATGTCATATCCTCAACAGCTCTGTCTTCAAAGGTCGTGCCCTTCCCTCTTCCCTCCTGTCTCAATACGATGGTGACAGTATTTCAAGCTTCAGTGAAATGTTTCATAAGAAATGTGGCACTTTACAAATAAACCTTTTCCTCTGTGTTCATGATGATAAACTTGTGCAGAGCAATTCTCCAAAGCATTTAAAGGTTTACTTGTTAATATTTACAACCACCCTACAAGTGGTTTGGAGATGAATGCTGCTATTTGTATTTTCTTTTCCTGTGATGACTAACATTTCAAAAAGTTAAGAAGTCCTAACTGGACCCTGAAATGAAACGCTGGCCTCTGGCTTCAAGCCCAGTGTACTTTTGTGGCCTTGAAGATGATCATTTACTAATAAATCTAAGAAAGTAACAAGAATAGATATTAGATATTAAGATATATATCTTAAGAATATCTAAGATTATTAGATTCTAGATATATATTAGATTATATATCTGGATATTAGATCTATATAATATCCAGATATTATAGATATTATAGATTCTAGATATATATTATAGATTCTAGATATATATTAGATTATATATCTAGATATTATATCTAGATCTTAGACTATATAATATCTAGATATATTATAATATCTAGAATCTAGATATTATAATATTACAATTGAATATTATTAGATTCTAGATATATATCTAAGAATATCTAAGATATATATCTAAGAATAAATATTAGATATAGAGATTAAGGCTTCAGGCTTATAATATTGTAATATCTAGAATCTAGATATTATAATATTACAATTGAATATTATTAGATGCTAGATATATATCTAAGAATATCTAAGATATATATCTAAGAATAAATATTAGATATAGAGATCAAGGCTTCAGGCTAAAGTTGCTACCCTATCTTCCTTCCTACCTCTGAAATTATGAGGACGGGAACTCGCGGCTTCTTGTCCTCCTATGTATGTCTCGGGGCAGGACACAGACTGTCACCCATTGTGTCATTCAGGCCCTCACGACAGCACCTGTGGTTGGTGTTCTTACCTCCATTTTACAGGCAGGAAAACAGAATCTCAGAGACATTAAGGAAACTTCCCAGCCTTACTTCCCTGAAGAATCTCAGCTCCGGGGTCTAAACCCAGGTCAAGCCAAGCCCGTGCTTATCCCACGCTTTCTGTCCCACCTCTCTTAAAAAAAAAAAAAAAAGTTCTGACATCTATCAGGAAATTTTAGAAACAGGCATGAGAAAATACGAAGAGTTAAAAATTCACAGATTACTGCCAATTCTTATTTTAGTATTCCTGCCAGATCTTTAATTAGAAAAGCAAGACTGTTACATTGTCAAAGTGGCTTGTTTTGAGTCCCCATCTCCCCACGCCTCCGCTCTGCTGGAGGTGAACACTGCCGAAAGGTGGATGTCCCGACACACCCAGCGGTGTGTTCATGTGTGATCAGGATTTGCTTTCACATATGTGCTCCTGTTTGAAGAGGACGTTCCAATCATCATTTTACATTTTAAATAGGAAATCCATAATACCACTAGGAAGCAACATCATCTTTTCTTTTTTTGGTCATGAAAGTTCAGGATGAATGTTTTGATTCATCTAACAGACTAACATCTCTCATTTCTTTCCCCAGAGCATACCTGCCTTATGACAGACAAATGTGCCGGGAGAATGCTAAATGGCTTTGCTCCTTTTTAAAGGAACATAGATACAAAGCTGATCAGGAAAGGTTAGCAGGCAACTACTGGCATCAAAAAGAGAGGGAAAGAATCAGAATCCAATCTCCTTCTCTTGTCAAGTATTCTTGACAAGCATTTCCTGTCAAGTATTTTGTATCTGACTTTGTAACACACAGAAGCAGCCTTTATTGTTAAAAAGTATCTTTCAAAGGTAGCCTTAGGATATTATCTTCCGAGTAGATTCTGTCAAATTTGTTGCTTTAAAACTCAATAGATCCCAACAGAATTGAAATGATAAAGGACAGACAACCAAGTTTTAAGCAATTATATTTTCTGACACTCACGTTTGCCAATTTTTTTTTTAAACCTGCTATTAGAAACTGTAAATAAACTCAGGCTGTGGTACATTAACAAAATACAGGGAAGTATAGACTGTCTCTAATTTTTAAAATAGGTAACTTACATGTAAAACTCACATAAGTATTTACTGTGTCATTTTCTCCACTTTCATATCCCTCAGGATCCCCAGTGACAATGCTGTGATATACAATAAAGTGGGTTCAGAAGCAGAAGAAAGGAAACAGTATCGTGAAGAGAAGCTATAGTGTTGGGGAGCTGACTGCAGGATGGTGAGCTGGAAAATCATGGCCTTGGGAGTCAGAGGGGCTGGATTTAAAAATCAGCCTTACTGCTTAACACCATATCACCTTAAACAAGTCATGTAACCTCTCTAAGCCTTAGTTTCTGAATCTATTCAATAAGGACAGTAATACATACCATGTGAAATGCTTGAAAGAATTAAATGAGATGATNAAAAAAAAAAAAAAAGTTCTGACATCTATCAGGAAATTTTAGAAACAGGCATGAGAAAATACGAAGAGTTAAAAATTCACAGATTACTGCCAATTCTTATTTTAGTATTCCTGCCAGATCTTTAATTAGAAAAGCAAGACTGTTACATTGTCAAAGTGGCTTGTTTTGAGTCCCCATCTCCCCACGCCTCCGCTCTGCTGGAGGTGAACACTGCCGAAAGGTGGATGTCCCGACACACCCAGCGGTGTGTTCATGTGTGATCAGGATTTGCTTTCACATATGTGCTCCTGTTTGAAGAGGACGTTCCAATCATCATTTTACATTTTAAATAGGAAATCCATAATACCACTAGGAAGCAACATCATCTTTTCTTTTTTTGGTCATGAAAGTTCAGGATGAATGTTTTGATTCATCTAACAGACTAACATCTCTCATTTCTTTCCCCAGAGCATACCTGCCTTATGACAGACAAATGTGCCGGGAGAATGCTAAATGGCTTTGCTCCTTTTTAAAGGAACATAGATACAAAGCTGATCAGGAAAGGTTAGCAGGCAACTACTGGCATCAAAAAGAGAGGGAAAGAATCAGAATCCAATCTCCTTCTCTTGTCAAGTATTCTTGACAAGCATTTCCTGTCAAGTATTTTGTATCTGACTTTGTAACACACAGAAGCAGCCTTTATTGTTAAAAAGTATCTTTCAAAGGTAGCCTTAGGATATTATCTTCCGAGTAGATTCTGTCAAATTTGTTGCTTTAAAACTCAATAGATCCCAACAGAATTGAAATGATAAAGGACAGACAACCAAGTTTTAAGCAATTATATTTTCTGACACTCACGTTTGCCAATTTTTTTTTTAAACCTGCTATTAGAAACTGTAAATAAACTCAGGCTGTGGTACATTAACAAAATACAGGGAAGTATAGACTGTCTCTAATTTTTAAAATAGGTAACTTACATGTAAAACTCACATAAGTATTTACTGTGTCATTTTCTCCACTTTCATATCCCTCAGGATCCCCAGTGACAATGCTGTGATATACAATAAAGTGGGTTCAGAAGCAGAAGAAAGGAAACAGTATCGTGAAGAGAAGCTATAGTGTTGGGGAGCTGACTGCAGGATGGTGAGCTGGAAAATCATGGCCTTGGGAGTCAGAGGGGCTGGATTTAAAAATCAGCCTTACTGCTTAACACCATATCACCTTAAACAAGTCATGTAACCTCTCTAAGCCTTAGTTTCTGAATCTATTCAATAAGGACAGTAATACATACCATGTGAAATGCTTGAAAGAATTAAATGAGATGATACGTGCAGCCATAACTGAAGCCTCGCTCACGTGATTCAGCTCCAGAAGAAACAGAATTTAAAGGATAAACATCATGGAAAAGTAATTCCAATTTTATTCATTTCTCCAGCATTAAAGACAGTCTGGTCATAACCAGTTGCAGTATTTCTCATAGCTGCCTGATTTTTCTACCTGATTCACTTGTGTCCTTGGCATCTGGAGTTTCTCATTTTCTACCAAAGAACATTCTCCACCCTGCCTTGCTTTTTCTGTCACTCCCACTCCACCTCCCATCTCTTTCCCAGACTTTATTACAAAGGCGACTTAACTTCTTTGAAAAGCCCCTTCTCTTTAACTCCAGTCTCTCCAATGTTGTGTTTCTCTGGTCATTCTGCATCACAAGTATTGAGAAACCGTTCTGAAAAAGAAAGACCAGTGGTTTGGTTTGGGAGATCAGGTTGGCAGATAAGAAGGTTTAAATGAAGCAGGAAATAATGGGCTTTTTCCTTGTCAATGTGGGAGAGTGATGTGGTAGAAAATCGGCCAACATTCCAAGCTGATAATTTTCACCTGTAATTTATGTAAAGAAAGAGGCACAGGATGTGCTGCTCGGCCATGTCCGACTCTTTGAGACCCCGTGGACTGTAGCCCACCAGGCTCCTCTGTCCATAGGATTTCCCAGACAAGAATACTGGAGTGGGTTGCCATTTCCTTCTCCACGGGATCTTCCCAACCCAGGGATCGAACCCAGGTCTCCTAGCATTGGCAGACAGGTTCTTTACCACTGAGCCACCAGGGAAGCCCAGCACAGGGTCTGGCACAGAGTAAGATCGCAACACTAGTTTGTCCTCTTCTATTCGGCTGGGATGCAAGGAAGAGCTAGAGGCTGGCCAGCTGTCTGTCTGTCTGACTCCATGTGGTCTCTCTACGTGACTGACTTGGCCTTCCTCCCAGCATGACTGTCTTGGGGGGTCAGACCCAGGTAGAAGCTACAAACCCTTTTATGAAGCAGCCTCAGAATTTACACAGGCACCAAGTTTGCAAGCTAAAGAAGCAAGTCTTAAGACCAGCCCAGATTCAAGGGGAAGACACTGCACGAGGGCGTGGAAACTCGGATGCGTGGTGGATTGGGGGCCATGTTTGGAGCCCACCTAGAACATAGGCCACTCAACTCCCCAGAACAGTTTTTCCTCGTTTTGGAAATTTAGAAATATTCTATTCCACACTACAGTTAACTTTCGCTGAGGAATGGAGAATTTGGATTGGATTGGCAGCCTCTTACATTAAGCCAGCAAAGTTCAGTGTGAAAACACCCCGTCCCTTCCTTCTTGGAGAGACAGGGTGGCCCTAAAGTCAGGCTGTTGAATTCGAGTCTTGACTCCACCCTACACTCTAGTTTGAGCTGGTTTTGCCTCCTAGTGTTTCCAGCCTGTAACTATGACAAGACACTCTGATAAGGGAATACCTTAAGCTCATCGAGGAATCGTAGACAGTTGACAGTAGTTTCAAAAAGCATAAGTAGCGTAGTTTTTGATGTGGATATAGTGAATAAATGGAAGTTTACTGGCAAGCGAATTTATGGGCACATGAAACTTGCACTTGTTTGGTTTATTTTTTTGGCTATGCTGGGTCTTAGATGAGGCACGAGGGAATCTTCCTTGCTGCATGCAGGATCTAGTTCCCTGACCGGGGATAGAACCTAGGCCCCCTGCATTGAGAGCATGGAGTCCTAGCCACCAGACCACCAGGGAAGTCCCACATTTATTTGGACTTGTGGCATCTCCAATCTTTTTGTCTTTGGCTTCACTGGGATATGAATGCAAAACGGCACCCAACTTGCCCTAAACTTTTTCAATTCACTTTATTATATTAATAGGAATTCAACCAATAACATATTCTTTTGAGTACACAAATACAACCAAAGCTTTGCAGACAAACACAAGAAAATCTGCTAAGTAATTCTGGGAGGCAGGGCCGGGGGAGTGAATAGAATCTGGTGAGACTGGTTTCTGAAATGCCTGAGAGGCAGTGGAAGACCCTGCTCACCAAACGTTTACAGGGAGGAGGCAGACAGGTTTCACTAGTCTTTCAGCTGACATTTAGAAATCAAATAACCGAAACATCAAAGGGATCCAGAGACTTCCTAGGTTTGGCCACAGGTGGGGTATTAAGGGAGCTTTCCTGGTGGCTCAGCTGGTAAAGAATCCGCCTGCAATGAGGGAGACCTGGGTTCGATCCCTGGGTTGGGAAGATCCCCTGGAGGATGGCAGGGCAACCCCCTCTAGTATTCTTGCCTGGAGAATCCCCATGGACAGAGGAGGCTGGTGGGCTGCAATCCGTGGGGTCACACAGAGTCGGACCTGACTGAGCATGCACACCCACTCAGGTTCATGATACAGACAGAGCATGCAAGGGGCAAGAGAGCTGTGTTAGTCAGGGTCCTTTGTGTCAAGCGTCTGAAATCAACTCTGGCCAACTTGAACAGAGGGGATCTTTCAGCGGGATACAGGGCTGATTCCAAACAGATAGGCCCAGTCACCTCCAGAAGGCCTCAGTAGCAGAGATCACTACATGGTCTTGTCTGAACATCCCCACGAGAAAGGATGAACCAGCCCAACCATTTTCAGTCTTTTTCACCACTAAGGAGGATGACACCAACAATCCTGGCATGGGTTAGTTTACTCGGCCACTGACCGGAGAAAAGATGACCACTATTTAAACATATCCCATTCTGAATGTGCCCAGTGGGAGAAAGGTGATTCTTCCAAATGACTGGTTTTGCCCCAGGAAAGTAAAAGGGTGGTGGACAGCCCAAAGCAACACATATCTATTACAAAAGTCAACATTAACTCGCCAGAAGGATAATACCTGTAGTGAAATGAGGGGTCTTTTCTTAGAATAATCAGGCAGGTGGTTGGAGGGCAGGGTGTGGGCTGGGCAGTAGTGTGGTGCCGTGCTGCCAGAAATGGCTTGTTTTGCCCCAAGAGGCTAAAAGGCAGTTGAGAAAGGGAATAAGTACAGTCTGAGACCACCTTTGGGAATCATCTATTATTATCTTGTACCCTGCTTGATCCTGCAGACTCTCGTGGCCAGGCGAAGTCCCAGACTCAGTGCAAAAATCCCAGACACTCTTTTCCAAAGGCCTAAGCACTCTTAGAAAGGAAAGGGCCACTAGAAAACCCAATGTTAGTTTGAAGAATTAATTCTGCTTGCTTTCCTGTTCATCCCAGTGAGGGTCTGAGTAAAGAAGTGGAGAAGGAGGTTGGTGATTTGGATGCACTAGCTAAGTCAGGCTGACCTAAGTCAGGTGCAAGGGCTTGGGGCAAATGAAAGTTCAGAGACCTGGGGAAGAGGAGCCCTGAGGTGGAGGAGGGCCACGAGGATAGACCCTCCTCAACACCCGGATCACCTTCCCCACGGTTCCCAACCAGAATTTGGGCTCCGATTGCCATTCAGCCACCCTAAGGCTTAAACCAGCAACCTGTAGACGAGGCCTCGAGACTAAATGACCATTTGTAACTTTGCAGTTGGGGGAAGATGCATCTTGGGTTTCTAAACACTGACGTAAACCTTAGGAGCACGGCTTTTTCAGCCAGGGTGTTGTCTATAACGCATCATTTAGACTCTGTTATTTTTTGTTGGTGGGATTTATTCTGAGCGACCTGGCCTGGGGAGTTCCAACATCAGGCAAACATTCATTTCTCATGCATGTAATTTGGTTAAGCCCTTAATGAGGCACAATGGCTTTTATCATAGCTGCCTCGCATCTTTATTTAGTCTGGCTGATTAACTAACTGGCTCAAACCTCCTGCCTCTGTGGAGTACAGATAAAAAAGGGCTTAACTGACTCAAGGGGTACCTTACCGTCTCCCGAGGGGCCATGAGAGATGTGGGGTGTTCCTCTGAGGTGGTCCTGTCAGAGAGCTGTGTGGCGGGGAGCTGGAGGCTAAGGGGGAAAGAGGGGAATCAGACTGCCCAGGTCAGAGCACTGCTGGGGACAGGGGGGTGGGCGGGGGGCCTCCGAGTCTCCGCAGAGGATCCTGCCTGTGCCCTGTCAAATAGAGCATCCTTCCCTTTTCCCTTAGTTTTTCCACCAGCTCCCTGCCCCACCCCCCAGGAGAACCTAAAAGCTGAAGAGGGCAGAGGAGCAAAAGTGAAAGCCCAGCCCAGTCCTCATCCACTTGTCCATCTTCCTCTCCTCGGAAGGTCCAGAGAGCCTGGGCCAGGCCTGTGCCTGGAGGGGAGGACTGGAGGGTGGAGAGTTAAGCTGGACTGGACTGTGTGTGTGTGTTTGTGTGTGTGTCTGTGTGCATCATAAAAGTTTCAAGAAAGCCACGCCTATGACACCTTTACAATGTAAGAAAATGAGACTATATGCCTCCTTCAGTTAATTTATCTTATTGCTTTATTAATTTTTTAAAAAACTGTAAAAGGGGAGAATACAGCCTGATATACTTTGACCTTAAATCATCCACATGACTAATTATGAGGTTCACTAAGAACAGTCAGAACACTGACATGAAAAAAAAAAAGAACATTGACACGGTACTTGGAAATTCAGCCAAAAATGACTCCAGTTTTGCAGAGTCAGAATTTTTAAAGGTCCAGTTTATGACAATCTTTGTGTGCCTCAATATTTTTGTATTGGCAAACATTGTAGATTTTGAAAATAAGCATGAAGAGATGTTTTTGGAAGCTGGCATCTATGCACCTAGCCATATCAGCTCATCTGTATACATCATCCTAGCTCAGAACCCTAGAACAGTACTGATGTGAAGAAGCTTGGTAGCTTCCAGACCACCAGCCTCCGGGCCGAGAGAGCAAGGGTGCCGTGGGCTCACCATCTGGCATTACAGCGACTTAGGTCAAGAGAACCGTAGACAGTGTTGATTGTTTATCGTCGACTCTTCACAAATTGGCTGCTAATAGGAGAGTTCTCCAGGGTCATCTGTCCGTCAGATGAACACTAGGCTTAAGTCACGACCTAGAATTGTGCCTCTGATGTACCATCTAAAAATAAACCAGCTAATTTTACTGCTCAGCAAAACAGAAGACATAGAACTGAAGTATCCATGGGCCGTAAGTCTAAAATCCAGACTTTCCCCCGTGACCCCATAAGACCGCAATATAGTGCAGGGAACTCTACTGCAACCCGCTAGTTTCTCCGTGTCTTTAAATTGTGTGTGTGTGTGTGTGTGTGTGGTTTAAGAATGATGGATATTTCAGTTTTGTGAAAAATTAACAAAAAACACTTTTATATGCTATTTTAATAGCTGGAACTTAAGTTTTCAACAGGATTTACATATATATATGTATATATATACTTTGGCCACCTGATGCAAAGAACTGACTCACTGGAAAAGACCCTGATGCTGGGAAAGATTGAAGGCAGGAGGAGAAGGGGACGACAGAGGATGAGACGGCTGGATGGCATCACCGACTCAATAGACATGAGTTTGAGTAATCTCTGGGAGTTGGTGATGGACAGGGAAGCCTGGTGTGCTGCGGTTCATGGGGTCGCAAAGAGTCGGACACGACTGAGCGACTGAACTGAACTGATACATCCATACACATATACGGATATGTAAGTATGTTATCATCTTATTTGTTTTAGGCTGTGCTGGGTCTCCGTTGCTGAGCGGGCTTTTCTCTAGCTGTGCCCACAGGCGGCTACCCTCTAGCTCTGGTGCAGGGGCTTCTCCTGGCCGGGGCTTCTCTTGTTGCAGAGCACAGGCCCTAGACTTCAGGAGCCGTGGCTCCTGGGCTTTAGAGCGCAGGCTCAGTAGTCACGCTGCACAGGCTTAGTTGCTCCGCGGCATTCGGATCTTCCCGAACCCACATCTCCTGCTTTGGCAGGTGAATTCTTTACCACTGAGCCACCAGGGAAGCCCTCAAAAGGATATACCTAACATCAACCACTGTCATTTAGCATTTTTACTAAAAGTAGTTGAGAAAGCACTTTATGTATAGAGTTTATTGACAAGAAGCCTATCATAAATATTTGTTTTCTTCTCCCCACCCCCAAAAAAAATAACTATAAGGGCAAAATTCCGAAGGAAAATTGGCCAGTTTTCCAAAATGTTTGAGAGAGTGAGTAGCGCCCGCCCCCCAGCCCTCCAGACCATGCTCTCTGGTGTTCACTGACGTGGGTGAGTTCTGATCGGGAAGAGCAGTGATGTGTCTGAACCCCCAGAGGGTGGAGGTGAAGGCCAAGAGGGGGCAGGACCAGGGGAGTTTATTGACTTTGAACATCCGTGGGTTTCTGAGGACACACAGCTGCCACTGATCCTCACTTCTGCTCTGGTTTCAGCCCCAAGCTATTTTTAGGGCAAAGAACTTGAGACTTTACATCGAAGGCTAAATTTAGTGATGGTGAAACAGGGAGTTAATGGAAACACTCTCCCCACTCAAAACACATCATCAGGTTTGGGTAAAATGCTAATAGCACTTAAGGAAGTGACAGTGAAGAGAGGGGGAAAAAAAAAAAAAAGACTGTTTTGAAGGTTGGATCTGATGCTTGGCTGATTTCCATTTGGCCTGGGGGAGAAGCTCCCAAATCTGATTTGATTTAGGGCTGCGTGAGTGAAGATGCAGTAAGGTATTGCAAACATTTAGTGGCGATGCCCTGGATTAAAAGATGAAGACAGGATGGTTTGTGGTTCCCCAAGGGTAGACAAGGCACTTCAAAAAATCATCCTCGGGACCCACGTCTCCCAGACTGTACCTCACAGGAGTACAAGCAAGGGATGGGGACCCTAACCCATTTCTGACTTACTCTCTCCTTCAAGATGCCAGAATATTCTGCTTCACCAGCTTGGGATAAAATTATTGTTCAAATTAGCCTCCAACTTGCCTATCACTTGAATGGTTTTTCTTCTCTCTGTAGGGTCCCTCCCCCATAATAAATCCTAAACCTCAGAGATTGTCTTAATTCAAAGAGCCAGATTAGCTTTATCTTGGCTAGAGTCAAAATTCAGCTTCAACCCCAGGAGGTTAGAGGATAACTCCTAATTATTAGGTATCGGTTATTCCCTGCTAAAGGCAGCTGGACTCCCAACGAGATCAGCTTTGTGACTCAGACCTCTGTTCACACACAGATGCACACACACATGCATGCATGCAACCTCCACTTCGCCCAAAGTAGCCTTTTTCTGATAGAATTCAAGCTGCACTGGGAGCCCAGGTGACCGGCACAAACCTGTCTGCCCCAACCTCCCCCACTCCCCTTCCCTCCAAGGCAATCTCCCCGAGGTCCCTCTAGCCTGAAGTTTTCCTGTCATCTGACCTCAGTGAGACAGCTCACCCTCCCTGAGATGTTTTATATGTTGGGTGACTTCGAAGAGGAAGGAGTTAGTCACTCTGCTGCATCTGACACTCTACTGTATCTGCACAGATTTTATGCAAATTTGTGAACCTCTTCCCCACAAGCTTTCAGATCCACCCACCGAAGTGTATTACTCCCTTCCTCTGTTTGCACTGACCTACATAAAATAAGGGGTCGTGCAAATGATTCTTCCAGAAGACCTGCTCCAAGATGACTTGCTGTCTCCACCATTTGGACCTTGCTGCGCGCTCCTCCCAGTAAAATGATACAGACCCTTGTGAAGTGTGCCCGCCCCTCCTGAAAGTCCTTTCTCAGAGAGTGTGAAGCGGGTAAAAGTCAGATGGGGCTTTGGAAAGGCTGTTTCTGGGGATTTCCCTGGTGGTCCAGTGGTTACGAGTCTGCCTCCCAACACAGGGGTCGCAGATTCCATCCCCGGTCAGGGAACTGAGATCCCATGTGCTGCAGGGCAACCAAGCCCGCCCACCAGCAACTGCTGAGCCCTCGCCCCTCAAGGAAAGATCCCGCGTGTCACAGGGACGATCTCACGTGCTGCGGCTAGGACCCCACGAAAGGCTGTTTCTACCAGCGAACCCTGGTGGGCTCTGTGTGTCCTGCTCAGACCCCCATGTCGTGGAGCGGACTCGGGATGCTGTCTGTCCTCCTGCAGTTCAGACGGGCAGTGCCTTGGTCCTCTGTGTTTGAGGAAGTGAGGCTGGTAATGACCTGGGGTGACTCACTGTGACTAAACGCAGAAGCAGAGCATGTCGGCTTGGCCAATGGGGAGGACGGGTTCCCCAACCTGAGCCTTCCTCCCCTCCTTCAGGCCCGCCTGGAGTCCTCCCAGGTCTCTGTTTCACATTTACCCTGGGAAGCCTCTTGTTCTCACGAAAGGGAGTCTCTACCGTGGATCCCAGGCAGGGGCTGTGTAATCCTCTCCATTCCTCTCCAGAGGGCAGAGGGCAGGGGGACCTGGCCTGGGCAGGCCCCGCCGCTCCCTTACTCTGCTCCTGACCCAGGCGGGCTCTCTGTCTCCTCTGCCCCCTCCCTCTCGGGTCTTGCCAGTCTGTGAAGCCAGGCCAGCCGGGCTCAGCCTCCGTCGGGAGAGCTGTAGGCGTCACGGAGCCAGGCGCCGATGTCACGAGCCTCCCGGGCAGGCTGGGCCAGATGCCAAAATTACCAACCAGCCAGGTGCACCTTCCAGGAGTTTGCCCCAACGTGCCCAGATTGAAATGTCTCGGGGCGGGGGAAGCCTCAACAACAGGCCCCGTCTTGTGATTCTTTCTTCTGAAGCAAAGTCAAGGCGAGTGACCCTTCACCTGCTGTCATCACTGCATGTAAACACTGACCGCCTCCACTCTAGACTAGAAACTCTTCACGGGTTGGGAGGTGCCTTACCGTCCGTCATTTCCTCATCTGTAAAATGGGCAAAATAACGCGTGTAGTGTGCTTAGAATCCTGCCTCAGTGAGGTCTCAGCGGGTAACAGCCATCCTTGTCACAGTAAGGTGAGCCCGGCATCTCGTGGCACGCCGGGCAGGGGCAGGGCCTCAGCAGTCGCTTGCTGAGTAGACGATGTTACAGAAAACCCCGAGGACTCAGCCTCACAGGAGTGAGGGCGGCATGGTAGGAAGCAGTGGGCAATCAGGAGAAGGAACCCTCAAACCCACTGGATGCTCAGCCTGAGAGCCCAGCGTTTCCTTCTTCACTGTTGGCCAAGGACCAGTCACAGCCCCATCTACTGTGACCCAACTTGCAGGGTCAGCCAGTATCAAACATGGGCAAGAATTGCTTTGGGTCTTTTTTATTTTTTTCCCTAGAAGGAGATTATGAGGGGCTGTTTCTTAGACCTATAAAAGGGGGAAATAAGCCAATAATAGCTAAGTTAGAGACAAGGTGTCCAGTGTCCCTGATGATGAAGCTTGTGTGGCTTCAGTTCAGAGGGTTCGAATGAGGCTCTTGTTAGGAGCGCTTTTCCTCCTGTGACATCTCCACTGCTTAAAAGAGTTAAGGTTTCGTGAGAAGTTCCCCATCGGTGAGCCCGCTGTCGCTTGGTGCCGGGTTCCCTGGCTGGGGACTGCCAGGTGACAAACAGCGGCTGATTAGGACTGCATAAAGCACAGCGATCAGATTCACTTCAGGAACCGAACTCCAATCACGGAGGCACAAACCATTCAGCGTCCGCCCCGGGCTTTTCATTGGCATGTACGACGGTTTATTAAGACAACAAATACATCTGTTCACTTGCATTTCTGTGTATAAGTGGAGATTATACAGTAGTTACAGCAGAGGAGCCCCGTTTTTTTTTGTCCATGAGAACTTTGGAGAAAGAAACTACTTTCTTTCCCCGCCCCCTCCCCTCACTGAGATTCCCAGCACATCATAAAAGCAGTGTTTGCAAACTTATCACTTACTATGCGTAAACCTCTGAACTGAAGCAATACCAGCTTCACTGGGGTTTCCCAGGTGGTGCTAGTGGTAAATAGCCTGCCTGCCAATGCAGGAGATGATGTAAGAGGCTCGGGTTCGATCCCTGGATCAAGAAGGTCTCCGGGAGGAGAGGATGGCAACCCACTCCAGTATTCTTGTCTGGAGAATCCCATGGACAGAGGAGCCTGACGGACTACAGTCTGTAGGCCTGCAAAGAGTCGGGCAGGACTGAAACAGCTTAGTATGCATACACACACTCAAGTTTCATTACCAGGTACGTTGGATACTTTGTCTAATTTAACTATTATAGGATTGTTTCCGCCTTTCCTAGGTCTAAGAAACAATCCTCTTTTAGGGGGGAAAAAAGGCTGAAAGCAATCCTTGCCCATGTTCTATACTGTTGACCCTGCAGCCTGGGTCACAGTAGACTGGGCTATGACGGGTCCCTGGGCTACAGGCAGACACGGAAAGCATGAGGCGGGCTGGTGCGAAGAGCTTTGCTTATCTGAGGCATTTTCTGTTAAAAGCAGAATTGGAGAAATGATCTTGAACCTTCCTCTGGTCACCCATGGAGGGGCCCAGTTGGCAGCTATGCCAGAAAGGGAGAGGCATAAAGAGAGGGC
The DNA here is from genome assembly GCA_006410675.1 of Oreotragus oreotragus. Taxonomy (NCBI): domain Eukaryota; kingdom Metazoa; phylum Chordata; class Mammalia; order Artiodactyla; family Bovidae; genus Oreotragus; species Oreotragus oreotragus. The sequence goes on along the minus strand of SJYX01017367.1, from coordinate 428,422 downwards.
ACCAAGCTGAAGTCACCCGGCGGCAGGTGTCCTGTGGTAGAAAGAGAAAGGCGGAGAAAGAGAAAAACGAGAACGGAGGGGCTGGAAGACTCGCCAAGAGAGGGGACAGGGGCCATTTTTCCTCTGAAATGACAGCTACTAAGAGCTGCTCAGGACACTAGAACATTTGTGGTTTCCTCAAAGACAACAGGAACCTTCCAGTTCCAGGAGCCGAGTCTCAGAACACAGGCAGTTCCTGAGGTTTTCTTCCTTTACTGTGTAGCATTCTTACTGCAGGGCTGAGGGGCAGCATGCCCCAGGGTAGCTCGAGCAAACCCGTACTCCATCCCCCTGGGCAGAGCCTCAGCCTCCCCTACGAGACGCCTGGATTCACTCTCTCCTTCATACAGAGCTTCAGGGTCAGCCAGCCAGCCGTGTGGCTTGTGCCCCAAATGTTGCAAATGAAGTGATGGGGTGGGTGCCTGTTTAAAGGAGTGGCAGAGTGAGGATGGAATTCAGCCTGGAATCCTGGAGTCAGGGAGGTCAGGGGACTCTGAGGTCACAGCTGATGTTCCAGCCAGAGCTTCTGCCGTTCCCTGCAGGCAGCTCAGGTTTCAGCGCTCAGCTCGAACAAATGTTGCAAATGAAGTGATGGGGTGGGTGCCTGTTTAAAGGAGTGGCAGAGTGAGGATGGAATTCAGCCTGGAATCCTGGAGTCAGGGAGGTCAGGGGACTCTGAGGTCACAGCTGATGTTCCAGCCAGAGCTTCTGCCGTTCCCTGCAGGCAGCTCAGGTTTCAGCGCTCAGCTCGATTGTCCTCAAAGATAGAACCCACAGGTAAGTCTGTTAACACTGTGGCTGAGGAGGTGTGGCCTCAGACCAGCTAAACCAGCATCTCGAGAGATTGGGTACAGAGATTGGGCACTGACATTTTAAAAATGCTCCCCAAGTGATTCTCAAAAGCAGCCAGGGCTGAGAATCCTCCACTTACCTGCATTTAAAGGGCTCTCTCTAGTTTCCTGTTAGAATCAGTTTCACCGTATCAGTTTCCACTGACATGGGCAACTCCTGTAGACACAGAGGAACTGCTAGGGGATGGGGCCTCCTATTTGCCCTTTTCCTCAGTCCTTTTCAATTATTGAGATTCCCCCTCCCCCCACCTATATTAAGCTGATCCTTAACTATAGACAATAACTGTCTCAATTGTTTTTTTGTAAGTAGTTCTTATTTTAAAGTTTCAGTTTGAATTAAATTCTCGATGAGATTTCTGTTCTAACGTGGTTCAGAAGATGTAATTTCTGAGATGTAGTTTCTCCAGGGAAAGCCACTTATTTGTCGACAGTATAGAATGTGTTCTCCTCTGTTCATGTAGATCCCTCCCTACACTTGGATGAATGGAGTTACTTGGTTATTAATGAATATTTCATATCATATAGACTCCTGCTGCTGCTCTGACTCTGCGACCCCATAGACGGCAGCCCACCAGGCTCCCCAGGGTCTGTAGCGCAGGTTCAGCGGTGGTGCACACGGGCTTTGGGTTTCAGGTTCAGCGGTGGTGAGGTGTGACAAGAGCCCTAGACTTTGGTGAGCAGGTGCCCTCCTTTGCGGTTGTCGGAAGTCCACAGCCACGGCTTCCAGCAGCCTGCGTTCGGGGCTGCTCAGCACTCCCCAGGCGGCAGGATCTTGGGGGAGTGGGAGCAGTTCTGGGGGAATCGCAACACTTGGGTTCTAACTGCTGCTGTTGCTAAGCCGCTTCAGTCGTGTTGGACTCTGTGCGGCCCCATAGACGGCAGCCCACCAGGCTGCCCTGTCCCTGGGATTCTCTAGGCAAGAACACTGGAGTGGGTTGCCATTTCCTTCTCCAATGCATGAGATTTTCCAGGCAAGAGTGCTGGAGTGGGTTGCCATTGCCTTGTTTGTGAGTTCTTAACTGCTGCTGCTGGTGCTGCTAAGTCACTTCGGTCGTGTCCGACTCTGTGTGACCCCATAGGCGGCAGCCCACCAGGCTCTCCCGTCCCTGGGATTCTCCAGGCAAGAATACTGGAGTGGGTTGCCATTTCCTTCTCCAATGCATGAAAGTGAAAGGGAAGTCGCTCAGTCGTGTCCGACTGTTCACCACCCCATGGACTACAGCCTACCAGGCTCCTCCATCCATGGGATTTTCCAGGCAAGATTCCTGCTGCTGCTGCTGCTAAGTCAACTGGAGTGGGTTGCCATTTCCTTCTCCAATGCATGAAAGTGAAAGGGAAGTCGCTCAGTCGTGTCCGACTGTTCACCACCCCATGGACTACAGCCTACCAGGCTCCTCCATCCATGGGATTTTCCAGGCAAGATTCCTGCTGCTGCTGCTGCTAAGTCTCTTCAGTCGTGTCCGACTCTGTGTGACCCCATAGGCGGCAGCCCACCAGGCTCTCCCGTCCCTGGGATTCTCCAGGCAAGAATACTGGAGTGGGTTGCCATTTCCTTCTCCAGTGCATGAAAGAGAAAAGTGAAAGTGAAGTCGCTCAGTCTGTCCGACTGTTAGCGACCCCATGGACTGCAGCCTACCAGGCTCCTCCGTCCATTGGATTTTCCAGGCAAGAGTACTGGGGTGGGGTGCCATTGCCTTCCTTTAATCTGAAATTATGAGATCAGTGTTTCTTCTAATTCATTTTTTATTGAAGTATAGTTTAAAACCTGAATCACTGTGCTGCATACCTGACCGGCTAATACAGCGTTGTGAATGTGTTGAGTTGACCAAAAGTTCATGTGGTTTCCATGGTTGTCGTAGCACTTAGTTGTCAGCGGACATACTCAAAATATCTAAATCAAGCATTGAAAATCATTCACACTTGTATATGTGCATACACACAGACACGCACACACAAACACACAACGCCACACAGACCACCTCTTCTTTATTCATTCATCTGTCAAGGGACGCTTCCATGTCTTGGCTATTGTAAACAATGCTGCTGTGAACACTGGGGTTCTTTTCAAATTATGTTTTTCTCTAGATATTTGTCCAGGAGTGGGATTTGCTGGGTCATATGGTCTCCAATACTTTGGCTACCTGATGCAAAGAACTGACTTACCGAAAAGACCCTGATGCTAGGAGAGATTGAAGGTGGGAGGAGAAGGGGACAACAGAGGGTGAGGTGGTTGGATGGCATCACCGACTCAGTGGACGTGAATTTGAGTGAACTCCGGGAGTTGGGGGTGCATAGGGAGGCCTGGCCTGCTGTCACTCCTTTGTTCTTGCCTTCTGCGCTCATTAGCTGCTAAGTGCTAAGTTGCTTCAGTCCTGTCTGACTCTTGGCGACCCTATGGACTGTAGCCCACCAGGCTCCTCTGTCCATGGGATTCTTCAGGCGAGAATACTGGAGTGGGTTGCCATGCCCTCCTCCAGGGGATTTTCCACCCAGGGAACAAACCAGCGTCTTTTATGTCTCCTACATTGGCAGGCAGGTTCTTTACCACTAGCGCCACCTGGGAAGCTACTTAGGTTCTTTTTGATTGCTTTAGAAATAGCAAGGCTGCAAGATATTTATAACATCACTATTGCTTCAAGAGATGTAATAATAATAGTGATGTATACCACTGTATCTAAGAATATAGGGGATTATACCTTGTTATCCTGAGGAGGATTGTCCTTTGAGAAGAGTAATTAATTCACATCACGGATGTATGTTTGTTGAGTTCACAAAAGCTTCATGGACTCTACTATGGGGTAGATAAAGATGACTAAGGTCTGGGTCGTGCCCCAGGGGACTCGCAGGGGAATTCATAAATATTTTGTGGATGGTGATATGGGTTAACAATTATTGATGCAGTTGGTCTTGGCGGAGTAGTTATATGCACAATGCCTGCAGTTCTTACGTTGGGGATCAGGCCAGTTTCTTTTTTCGTGTGTGGACCACATGGCACGTGGGGTCCTGGTTCCCCAAGTAGGGACCCAGCCCTCGCCCCTGTGGAAGCTTGGAGTCTTAACCACTCTCTGGATTGCCCAGGAAGTCCCAAGGCAAGTTTAACAATCTTAGCATAAATTCTAAGCATTTATATTCAGATTCAGCAACCTTCTGTCTCCTCGGTTAGCTTTTCTAGTCCTTTAACACCCAGTGTGAAGTTAAGAATGAGCCTAGGGGATTCCCTGGTGATCTGCTGGTTGGGACGCCACGCTCACCACAGAGGGCACTGCTTCAGTCTCTGGTTGGCAGAAATGGGATTCCTCGTGCCACAGCCCAAAAAGTTAGACTAGAGGTTTGCTCACTGAAAGGGAATGTATTATTGACAGTACCCAGCGATAGTCTCTGTTCAGATGTCTTTCTGGTTCCCCCTGACGTTGATGGGAAGTGGGAACGGTTTCCAGGGGATACTTTGGGGAACAAATTCTTGTGAAACATGAGAGAGACTATGTGGTCTGCCCCCTTCCATTCTTGATGGCATTAAAGGGTAAGAGAGCTCTAAAGTAACATGCCATCACTGGGTAGCTTGCAAAGAAGTGGATCTGAACAAACCTTTATATTGTTTTACTAAAATTTATTTATTCAAGCATTGAAATATGTATACTATCATGTAAGAAATGAATCGCCAGTCTATGTTCAATGCAGGATGCAGAGTGAGTCTGAGTGAACTCCGGGAGTTGGTGATGGACAGGGAGGCCTGGTGTGGTGCAATTCACGGGGTCGCAAAGAGTTGGACACGACTGAGTGACTGAACTGAACTAAGTTGATAACAGCACGTTATAGATATCTTTATAAACCTAAGTTAGATACCTTTACAAATCTAAGTTAGATTCTTGTAACTCAAATGGCAATAGTGCCTTTCCCATTACTCTGAAAGATCTCTGCCAATAAAGTGGTATGAAGTCTGCTGGGTTCTTTTATAGCATCTTTTGTTTAGTTCCGGTTCCACCAAATCTTCATTTATCAGTTTGTCTATAGTAAGAATCCATTGAGACTAGGAAGCCCCTTTCTCAGCCGTGTCCTAGGGCTGTGTTTCTCATATTTAAATGAATACGGATCACGAGGGGATCTTCTTAAACCTCAGATTCTGATTCAGCAGGTCTGGGTGGGGCCTGCGGTTCCGAGTTGGCTACGACCTCCCAGGGGCTGCTGCTGCTGCTGCTGGTCCAGGGAAGCCTTGCCACAGGGAGTTCCTTAAGCAATTTTGGTGTTTGCCCCGAACGTTTTACCACCACAACTTTCTCCATGCTTAGCTATCATCTTCTCAAATCAACTCTCAACCAATTGCTGAATTAAGATTAAGCCAAGAGCCCCCTGGGCTTCTCTGGTGGCTCGGTGGTAAAGAATCTGCCTACAATGCAGGGACCCCGGTTTGATCCCTGGGTCAGGAAAAGCCCCTGAAGAAGGGAATGGCTACCCACTCCAGGATTCTTGCCTGGAGAATTCCATGGAGCCTGGTGGGCTGCATTCCATGGCGTCACAAAGAGTTGGACACGACTGAGTGACTAACACACAAAAGCCTCCAATACTGATGTTGGTTCTCTGTACTTTAAAAATTTTGTTTTTTTCATTTGGCCAGTCTTCCTTGTTTCTGACCACTGTTACTTAAATTGACACAGCTTGTCACATGCTTCAGCTCAGGTCCTTAATCATGCCTATAAAACAACTCGTGTGTCACAGTTGTCATTTTCTACTTTCATTAGTTTTTAATTTACTTTTGTTTCCTTATAATTCTTTTTAGCACTTTTAAAACTTCTGTTTTGAGGTTAATCGGATATGATAGGATTAAGAATGTTCATAAAACATCTCCAAATGAAGGACCAACAATGCAGTCACTGGGCACGCGTAAAGCTATTTTCTAGTGACAGGCGGGCTCTTTTTGATCCAATTTGGTGCCTTACTGAAATCTGTAAAACTTAGTAAATTGAAAGCTTATGAGCAGAGGAGTTTATTTAAATTGAATAAAATGAAAACCATGTATTGTTTCTCAGTACCTGTGGTTTCCCATCTACTAGATACTGAGGAATCTGTCTCTATAGGCTGGATCATTCAATTGCTTACTCTACACCAGGTATTATTTCCGGGTGGTGCAGACTCAGTAAACAGCACCCCTCTCTATTACTTGTCTCAACTAACTAAGAAAGAGGAAAGTCAGCATAAAGCACCCATCACTTTCATTTCTGGTAAGGCTGATGACACACAAGACTTATGTTCATGGACAAGCAGAACTCCTATTACAGAACCTCAGGATAAGACTTGTCTCCCCAGTCACGGAAAGGACAGGTCACCGCACTCTCCTCGCCTGGCAGCCTGTCCTTATGCAGAAGAATGGCTGTTCTTTACTGGATGTTTGCACCCAAGGAAAAGAGAGGAGGGGGCCAGGTCCCTAATTCGCTAAACCACTAATCAGAATAGTCACCTCGGCTCCGCCAGGAAAAGCCTATCCTCACACAGCCCCTCTCATTTGCCTCATTCAGTCTTAGCCCCTAGTAGATCCTGTCTTTAAAATGTTGATATTTTGTTCATCACAATTTTTTTTCGTTAATTTAAAACTTTCTGAATGTTGCATTTAACTATTATTTATCTTGATTTATTAAGGTTTTTCAGTTCAGTTCAGTTCAGTCGCTCAGTTGTGTCCAACTCTTTGCGACCCCATGAATCGCAGCACACCAGGCCTCCCTGTTCATCACCATCTCCCGGAGTTCACCCAGACTCACGTTCACTGAGTCCGTGATGCCATCCAACCATCTCATCCTCTGTCGTCCCCTTCTCCTCCTGCCCCCAGTCCCTCCCAGCATCAGAGTCTTTTCCAATGAGTCAACTCTTCACATGAGGTGGCCAAAGTACTGGAGTTTCAGCTTTAGCATCATTCCTTCCAAAGAAATCCCAGGGTTGATCTCCTTCAGAATGGACTGGTTGG